>JBAKBP010024260.1:0-35516 GCA_037953745.1 Lithodes maja
GTGCTCAGGCAGGTGACTTACAGCTTGCCTAGCCTCTTGTTCAGTATTCCCCGCCCACTGTTCCGCGGAAATGACACAGTCCCAGCTATCCTCCTCAGCAGCATGACTGTCCCCACCTCCTTCTCCACCCTGGCCGCTGCAGGCCAGCACAGGGACAGTGAGAGGCTCTGAGGGGCGTCTCACATACTCTTTCATGAGGTTAACATGACATAACTGATGTTTTTTTCTACGGTCAGGTGTTGCAACGAGATAATCAAGGTCGGACAGTTTCTTAGCCACCACATACGGCCCAATAAACTTGGCAGAAAGGGGGTGTCCAGGCAAAGGTAAAAGCAACATTACCTCCTGACCCACCGAAAACTCCCGAAGCTTCACCTTGGCGTCATACTGGTGCTTCATGACCGCCTGTGCATTAACCAAGTTATTACCTGCCGCTGCCATGCAACCTATAAGTCTCTCCCGGCTCTCAAGGATATATTTAAGTACAGACCCCGGCTTCTCTTCGCCCTCCCAGATCTCTTTCACCATACTTAAAGGTCCTCTCACATTATGGCCAAAGACTAGTTGATTTGGACTGAACCCCAGGCTCTCTCCTGGGACTTCACGTGCAGCGAACAGAACATACGGCAGACCCAAATCCCAATCAGTGTCATGTTCTGCACAGTAACAGCGTAGCATACTCTTCAGGGTCGAGTGCCACCGCTCCAAGACTCCCTGACTCTCGGGATGGTAGGCTGACGACACTACAGAACATATACCGTGCAACTGAAGGGTTTGCTTGAACAATTTGGATGTAAAATTGCTCCCCTGGTCTGACTGCACCTCACGTGGAAATCCATAACGGGAACAGAACAATAATAAGTTTTTAACAACTGCCTTTGCCGAGCCGTTTCTCATGGGGTATGCGTCCGGGTATCTCGTAGCCACATCCATGATTGTCAACAGGAATTTATTGCCACTACTAGTAGGCGGGAAAGGGCCAACCAAATCTACTACAACTTTGCTGAACGGAGGCCCGGTGACAGGTATGGGAAACAAAGATGCCTTCGGGATTGTCTGGTTAGGCTTCCCCGTTGTCTGGCAGGTCGCACACCCAGCCACCCATGCACAGACATCAGCCTTGACCCCAGGCCACCAGAAAAACCTGCCCAATGCCGCCAATGTTTTTGTTACCCCCAAATGACCCGCCACCGGCACATCATGCGCCAGACACAATAAGGACTCTCTATACTTATTTGGAACAACCACCTGGTCTACTACCCTCGCACCGCCCTCCCACTTCGATTTGGGGTCTAGAAATCTGCGGTACAATATCCTGTTGAGCCTAAAGAAATCTCCCGGCTTCGCATCCCCATCTTCCTCCAACTCTATGGCACCATTGCTATAACGAGCTAGGCTAGCGTCTTGCAGCTGCTGCTCACTAATGTCCCTGGGCGTCAATGCATCAAGATGGTTTTGTAATAAGACATTACCCCGGCTAGTAGGCTCTACTGCCTTAGTGGCTCTCGCTACAGCTCTTGCCTCACGCGAAGTCTTACCCAACTCTGCCTTGTTACACACCATATCTGGGCCAGAGTCAACTCCCGTGTTTATTATAGGTCCAAGTACCGAATCACCGAGAAGTGCAGCAGAATCAATGTCCCTTTTCCTGCCCTTAGCAACCTTCTCCTGATCCTTCCTCCACTGTCCCCGAGGTTGAGTGCTAGGCTGTGCAGGAGCCGCAGAGCGAGATCGGGTTACCACACAGGCCATCTCATCCTGTTGGCACCTCCCAACCCATTCCCGATTCTCACCATCCACGTCGGCCGCCCTCTCGGCAACGACTAAGGGTGGAGTCCCGGAAGTGGGCACCGCAAAGTCGTTGCCGAGAAGAAGGTCGACGCCCTCAACTGGCAAACACTCAACGATCCCTACATCCAGCTCCCTGCACACCTCTCCCACTCTCAACTCCAACCTCACAAGTGGGTATGACCTCGTAGCATTTATACCCTGCACCACAACAACTCTGGCCGCATTTATCGGTTTCCCTGTGAAGTTCCTCAACAAAGTTTGCGAAGCCCCCGTATCCCTCAGCAAGTCAACCCTCCGTAGTTCACTCCCCCAGCTCACAAACCCGTGTCCCCGATGGCTACAGAAAGTGTCCCGGACAGGTGTAGAGCCTTCCGTACGCTTCTTTACCGCGTGTGCCTCAGCTGCTGACAACCTACCCCGGGCAGTTGCTGCAGCCTTCAGAGACACACCGATACTGTGAACCAATGACACCGGCTTAGCGGGAGTGTTACTAGGGCACTCACGTGAATAATGGCCTAGCTTCTGACATTTGTAACATTTCACATCCCCAATGGGCTTCTTCCCTTGTGCGGGCGAAGAAGGGGCCTGACCTTTAGTAAATCGGGAGAGGCTTGTGTTTGTAGGTGTTATTAGGTGCAATGCATTTAGTGTGGTTATGTGTGTCATAGGATTTGTTATTATCGAAAACTCTGGTGGGTGGGGTATAGCGCCCCTTCTGCCCTGACTCAGCCCTCTGAGCGGCACCGCAACCACGAATCAATGATAATCTGAAGTCTGCCATCTTGGCAGCCTCCTCTACTGTCTTGGGACATTTTTCCTTAATGTTCAGCGTTAGATCGGTTCCAGTACATTTGTAAAACTGTTCCAGATAGAAAAGTTGCTTAATTTCCTCAGCCGACTCTGCGTGCTCGGACCGAAACCAGTTATTACATGCATCTGTTAAGTCCCGTGCGTGCTCCATAAAACTGACATCGCTCTTCTTATTCACGCCACGGAACTTCAATCTATAAGTTTCGGGTTGCAGTTCGTAGGCCCGGAGCACAGCCTCCTTCACCAGTCCATACACTACACTCTCGTCCAGGGACAGTGCATCGTAGGCTTTCAACCCCTTACCCACTAGACGTGATGAAACTAATGCTGCCCATTTAACCTCCGGCCAGTCATACTCACGACACTTCTTTTCGAAACGAGCAAAAAACTCAGTCACTGCTGTCTCATCAAATGCGGGTACTAACTTAATTAAATGCGAAAGTGAGTCTGTAACCCAGTGCCCACCACCGAGATGACGCCCCGTGGTCTCTACTCTAGACTTCTCGACATCCATTTCAGCCTGGTACCTGGTTGCATCCTGATTGGCTTGGATTCTAGCAACCTCTATGCGTTCTATACTAGCCTGTTGTATCTGAGTCTCCTGCAGCTTAAACTTAGCTAGTTCTAGCTGAAATAACATCTCAGGAGACAGGCCTGGGGGGGGAGAGCACAAAATGGGGGATCCACACCGAGACGTGTTTACGGGTAAGCCAGCTTGCCCTTGAGAACCCTCCTGCTGCATCGTGCTAAGACTCGCTGGCTGAGGGCCCAGCTCAGGGGTAGAGTGGAATGGAGGCTTGGAGGGAACCCCCCAAGACCCCACTCCACCCACCGCCCCATCGCCATCACCCAACAAACATGCCACCAAATTCTTCTTGGGCCAACTGTCAGGACAGTCCCGCCCCAAAACCGTGGCTAAACAGCGAAGACCGTAACAATCAATAGCCTGCAGGCGCTGTTCGGTCAAAGGTGTCTGCAAAAATGCCCGGGCATCCCTCTCTCCACTTATAACACTCCCCTCCCCAAACATCTGTTGTACTTGCTGGTTACTAGGCTGTACCGTGTTATCCTCCCCCGTAAATGATGAGTCATTAGACATAGTGCTGGTTATACAATTGCTGTTCATAAAAAAAAAAAAGTGCTTATTACTAATTGCAGTCTCGACTCACAAAATGTTAAAGATGCTTGAATGACTCTACTCTAGACACCCCCAACGAAACAATCTGCAAGTCCACCAATACAATAATGACACAATAAAAATTCCTCCAATATGCAAGAAAATTCTAGCCAGCTCTACTAGGTAGCATAGAATAGTTCTCCAAAAAACATGTGATAGGATACTACTGAATCTTGTGCAAGGTCGCCATTTTGTTACGGCTGGATCGGCAATACATATTCGGGATTCTTGATCGTAGGACAGAAATGGCTTATGTGACAACGACACGCTCGATTCCAGTCCCAAATACTATATGCTCCAGACAACAAAAGCACCAACAGAGTTATCGTCTATGGTAACGAAGTACCTTAACTCGGCGAAAGTGTACAACAGGGGTAGGCTATGAGGCTAAACTCCCTCAGACATTTATAGGTTACGTTATGACTAAAGAAATGCAATACTCAAGAAACTACGTTAATATTAAGCCTCTAATAATGTAGAATAGAAGCAGGCTAAAGGTATGACAGTGAAATGCTAAATGACAAATGTACACGCCTACTTGAAAGCGCGTGCACTAGAATAACTGTCCCCTACTAACATGCACTAGCATGTAGCATACAAGATGTTCATGACCCAGTAGATACCCTAATAATACACATGGAAGGAACATAAATAGTAGTCACTTATTATAAGAATGAATCTATACTTGGAATAACTAAAAGGTTGCAGGCAACAGTACTGCGCCGGTAGCCTACTACCGCATAGGCTACTTCGCTTCTCTCACTCTGTCTCCCCCTCTGAGTCCGTATGCGCCCTACGCAATAGAACTCCGGAAACAGCAGCAAAACGACAGTGCAGTTAATTGATACATGAAAGTATTAATAGTGTTGTCTTGTGTGTGAGTAATGTGTATTGTAAAGTGTTACATACATAAACTTAAAGAGAGCTGCAATGCATAGTAAAATAAAGATATAACCCACTCATCATCCCCATGTGTTCTAGCTAGCAGGCCAAGTCACAGGAACAACGAGTCCCAGCACCGAAAGCGAGAACCCAGGAAAAGACTGCAGAGAACACAAGGACAGATAAATTACGTTACTCTACTATACCGGCACTACGAGCGAGCTGTAGTCTCTGGTACTGCACTCGCTCCTGGCTCGGTAGGCAAATCAAGGCTAAGTCCTCGCCCCCTCTACAGACAACTCCTGGGCATGGTCGGGCTCTTACACATGGCACTAGTCTAGTCACAAATTGGATGATGAGCTGGGCATATAACTCGTGAACATGTAGAACGTTCACCAACTATCCTCATCAAGAAGATCGCTGTTCACATTAACCCCTTAAATCTAATACATGTAAATATATGCTTGTCCTAAGAGTAATACGAGAGGTGAGTGCTGAAACTCCTTTAGGACCTCAAGGGAAGGGTATGCATTTAAATAGAGAGAAGAATGAAATGAGAGTAATGTCGTCAGAGAGAAAGAGTGCAACCGTGAGAAATTGGGAGAGAGGGCAAGGGATGTTAGAATCTCAAAGGTTCTAGGCAACCTGGTCATAGAGCACACAGCGAGCCTCCAGGCAATGTGCTGTACGACAACATGGGCAGCCCAGGCAGCATAGGCAGGCGGCAATGTACTACCAACCTGTCGCACCTAGCTATAAGCGCAGGGCTGCCAACCTGGTCCATACGTCTGGCAACCACCCCCCCCCCCCCCGGCAGCGTGGCGCACCGCTACCCTCTCGCTCTGAAGTCTAACTCACTCTCTCTCTCTGAATTCCCACTGTCTTATCTATCAACTTCTCTATTGATACTACATATTAAATGGAAGGTCTCGACATGGCTTAAAACAAAACCCACCACTGGTTAGCAAATGACGAGACCTTTGCAGAGATACAAAGAACATAGTTATACGTTGTCACACTCAATATAAGCAGCCAGCACGGTACAACGCTGTACCGTGGTGGTACAGTGGAGTACCAAGGAGTACAATCAGGTTGCGTTGCCACGCACTGGGCGTCACAATATATATATATATATATATAATATATATATATATATATATATATATATATATATATATAAATATAATATATATATAATAATTGTATATATATATATATATATATATATATATATATATATATATATATATATAATATATATATGTAACTGATTACTTAAACAATAACAGGGATGCAACGGATCAATATTGATGTTCCTAATGATCACCTATGTCATAATACACATACTTCAAGATGAAAACCAGGCCTTAACAACAAATTTAACATTCCAACACTCTGTTATGCAGATGATGGCCTCATATTCAGTTCAACACTATAGAAAGCAAGGAAAGTAATTAAACAAACTATTGAGGTAGCAAGTGAATGTGAAACTCTCCATCAACAAGGACAAAATAAAAATAAAAAATAAATCAATATGAAGGACACACTTCAACCAATTGAAGAAATAGAGGTATGTAGCAATATCACATACATAGGGGTAACTGTAACAAATAAAAGGATGTGCTTTAAAGAACACATCATAGAAAGCATTAAAAAAGCTTATAAATTGGCAAATGTTGCTTACGTTTGTGGTGGATCGATGCTGCAACAGGTTCCTAATAGGTAAAACCTTCTTGAAAGGACTTGCATTGCCATCAATACTGAATGCCTCAGAAGTCATCAGCTACACAGAAGTCGACCTAAACAAGCTACACAGAATCGAAAACAAAGTGTACAGGACAATCTTACAAGTATCGAGCTACACAGCCACAGAGGCTTTAAGGGGAGAAATTGGCACCTCATCAAGCAGAGCAAGATATATGAAATCCATGATCCTCTTTGCAAAACATGCTCTACAGGACGACAGAAACGACCTAATGAAAGAAATGTTTATCCAGGAATTTCAAGAAAATAAGAACAAATGGATAGTTAAACTTAGAGGTCACATGAAGCAAGATATATGAAATCCAAGATCCTCTTTGCAAAACATGCTCTACAAGATGGCAGAAACGATCTAATGAAAGAAATATTTATCCAGGAATTTCAAGAAAGCAAGAACAAATGGATAGTTAAACTTAGAAGTTACATGGAGCAAATCAACATCAACCTTCGGCAGGTAGAATCGCTTAAAGCAGAGATAATACACAGACAAATTGAAAGATGGGATACTGAAAGATGGAGTAATTACATGCAAGAACAATCAACACATCATATTTAAAGAAGAAGGTGGATTGACAACAGCCAGGAAAGTATGCTACTGACAAGAGCCAGGACGGACACCCTAAAACTGAACTGAAGAAACAGATTCCTTGAAGGAGAGTACACCTGCCCGTGCTGTGGCGAGGAGCAGGAGAGTCTGGAACATTTTGTTTTGCACTGCAAGGCGTACAGAAGCCTAATGAGAGGACATGTAGCCCTGCAGTAGCCCTACCCAGAAGATACTGGAGCCATCATAGCAAAAACTCTACGTTTCGAGAAAAATCAAGACACCGACATCCAAAACAGCAAGAAATATTTAAAATCAATCTGGAAGAGCATATTAATACATAAATTAACCAACTACGGCATTAGAGGCCCTTCATAACAATGGTTCAAAAGCTATCTAAGTAACAGACAACAGTTTGTATGCTATAATAACAAAAATACCTCATTGAGAAGCGTTGCATATGGAGTCCCCCAAGGTTCCATTTTGAGTCCAATATTATTTGTAATTTATATTAATGACATTGTCCGCTCTACCCCACATTTACATTTTGTGTTATACGCTGATGATACCAATATCTTCCTCCAGGGTTAACCCACTGAGCCCCAGCGACGCAGCGTTTGTGTCCACAATGTATGTAACGCTAAACCCCA
The DNA here is from genome assembly GCA_037953745.1 of Lithodes maja. Classification (NCBI taxonomy): domain Eukaryota; kingdom Metazoa; phylum Arthropoda; class Malacostraca; order Decapoda; family Lithodidae; genus Lithodes; species Lithodes maja. The sequence goes on from JBAKBP010024260.1 coordinate 7,616, forward strand.
GCGACTCATATGTTGCGTCCTGGCCGGTCCGGTCCCAATTACTCTGGTCCTATGGCACCTAGAGGGCTCAGATTTGTATGGGAACTGTGTAAGTATCCCATGCACCCATGCCGATGGTTGAAAACTCTCGAAGTCCAACCGTGTGCGCGTGAGCGCGCAAAAACCTGTTTTTTGGGGAAATTGCCTTCAATTTTTTACTCTTGTAAAATCCGTTTTCTTGGGCTCCGTAGGACCATTTTTTGAGCTTTTTGATCGGTTTTTCGTGGTTTTTCCTTCATTCCTAATCCATTCGCTATTGTTTCTGGAAAAAAAACTTTTTTCAAAACCGGCTGGTCCCTGGTGGTACATTTATTAATATTTAGCTGGTACTCAGCGGGTTAACATCTAAACGAAATCAGTGCAATCCTTAACACCTTACGAGCGGCCTATGCGGTTTATTTATATGTACCGCCCAGCGGGGTGTTTTTAGCCAAAATAGGGCTGTTCATGTGATCATTTTCATGCCTAAATAAGACCCAGAACGTAAAACAAGTATCTATCCCTGAAAGGGCATAAACAGAGCTTTCAAATGACACCATAACGATCCTTTTATGATGGCTAGTTTTCTTGCAATAACCGTGCAACGCGAGTGCAAAAAGCATGTAATTAGGCAATTTCCCCATACAATTCCGTATATAGCGAGTGAGAGAGGGAGGGAGGAGGTGGGATTCGTGTCAGTAGGTTCGCCGCGGTGGTCGGGAGCAGTCATACGCTCGCTACTCTCCTGCCACCACTTGTCTCTCTCTCTCAGCAACATTACGTGCTGAAATTGCCACACGATATATGTCGAGCGCCGCCACATAGTCCAGCTTTATTTAACTCGACTTATGTTGCGCGCCGCTAATTAAGGGTTAAAAGAGACCTTGTTCATGTCTCCAACTGGATCAAAAGTAATACATTGACGCTTAATGTAACAAAAACTTATTATCTTGTATCACACCCTCCACGTGTTCAACCACAAAACATCAGCATTAAAATAGATAATCTCATTATTTACAAAGTAAATGAAGCAAGTTTCCTTGGAAATATACTAGATGACCAGTTACTATGGAAGTCACAAATATCAGAGGTAAAACAACTTAAACTATCTAAACTAACTGGCATATTATACAAGATTCGTGGGAGTTTAAACGAAGCTAATCTTAAACAGATATATATCTCCCTAGCATATCCCCACATATTATACTGTTCAGCAATTTGGGGTGGAGCTCACAAATCCTATCTAAACTCTCTTGTTGTTATTCACAAGAAATTAGTACTGATAATGACCAACAACTAATACTATCAACATACCAACCCCCTTTTCCGCCAACTTTAAATACTGAAAGTAGAAGACATTATTGAACTTCAATCATGCATATTTGTATATACAGTAAATCTTTAACCAATATACGTCCACTTTTTGCAGGTTTTGAACTGATCAATCATGCCATAGAAACCAGAGGTGTGAATACATTACTTAGGATTCCTCAATATACAGTAGAACTTCTCATATACAACAAAATATCATATTTAGAGGTTCAAAATTATGGAATGGTTTAAATAATGTACTAAGACAAAAACATACCCTAGTATCTTTTACAATTTCAGTTAGACAAGCCTTGCTAAATTAATATTATATATAATCTTAGACATATCACGCATAACATGTACAAGTATGTTAACCCTTCTTTAGCGGGGCCCGACTTAAATCCGTATCTAAAAAGCTGGACAATGTGGCGGGGCCCGACTTAAATCTGTGTGCAATTTTGGCGCAATATTGGCTCTGAGAGAGAGCCGAGCGGTGGGAGGAGCGTAGGTTACCTCATGACCGCTCGCCACGACCGTCGTGGGCCCACTGACATTTACTCCACACTACTCCACCCTCTCTCACTCGCTACACACATAATTATGTAACAAAATGACCGTATTTTAGCGATTTTGCCCTTCGGTTGCACGATCGTTGCATGACAACCAGTGATTGTAGTTGGATGGTTCAGGTGTCATTGGAAAGCTTAATTTACGCCCTTTGAGGGATACATACTTGTATTATGCTCTGGCTCTTGTTTATGCATGAAAAAGAGCACGGAAACAACCCCATTTATGGTAAAAAAAAAACCCGCTGGGAGGCACGGTCAAATATACCGCCTAGGCCGCTCGTTGAGTGTTTAAATAGATAAATGGATAAGTAAAAGCATGTACTAAAATGACAGATCATAATTTTCACTTGATACTGTATAATATATTTGGGTCTTAAGTGTCTAGTGGTCGTTCCCCGGCCAAGCGCCACAGGTCTATGTAAAACTATTGTATGTACCGGTATATAGTTTTGTATGTAAAACATTTATTTGTTTATTTTATTGTTATTTGTATGTAGTGTGTGTTATAATAATTGTATTTCTTATCATTATTTAATATTCATAGTGGTAATCCATATTTGTTTTCTCTTTTATATATATATATATATATATATATATATATATATATATATATATATATATATATATATATATATATAATAAAACTTAAATTTTACCATGAGTTACCAGACAAATTGAAATAAATATTATGAAAGGTTCACCAAGATATGTTTCGGGTTCATAAAAAAGCTTCGGCTTAATGAACCCTAGCTTCTGCAATGATATGTATAAGAATCACAACAATTGTATTGATTTGTATCTGGAAGCAACAATACAAATTTGTATCCTAAGATTAAAAACAATTTGTATCCTAAAAATTTGTAAACATATAATTGAAACTAAGGGGACACAACAGTGAAGAATAACCACAGCGGGAGTCGTAACAAAGACTTATCCCACAACCACTACTGGACTGGACTATCGTCAAGATGACCCGCATGTGATGCTAGTCTTGAAGGCGAAGATCGAGTCACCGAGTCCTAGTCTCCCTTTTGACGGTTATAGTTTTCTTACAAAATGTATGTAGCGAATATTCAGTTGTTGTGTGTTATGATAATGGTAATGAAGTCTGCGAAGTGTCTTTTAGAACATGTTAACCCCTCCACCCCGGAAGGGCTCTTGAACGCCCATAACAAACTCGGCCCGCGCAACGGCTCTTGAACGCCCATTGCTTGCGTGAGTGCTTTCGAATGCCGCGCGTACATTTTTGGTATCGTGGGAGGGTAGGTGGCGCCACCAGGCGTAAACTACGCCACAACAACAGTATCTACCCCGACGCCATCATGGATAGTACGCCAAATAGTGATTCCGCTGTGTCCGATACCGTGCTTCCTACGACGCCCTTGCTAGTTCGTCGCGCCTTACCCCGACGCCATCGCCTAAATGTGTTATCTCCCGGAGGTATTGAGACGACATTGAGACTATATGAGCGTGCTGATGCCAAGTATATTGTTGATGATATAGTCAGTGACGATTCCAGTAATTATAAGTCGAGTGATTATGGCCATGAGAGTGAGAAAGAAGAGCAATTCCTGGGATTTGCGAGAGAACATGACAGTGATGAGAGTGATGAAGGTGATGTACCAGTTGTTGAGGAAGCTGGTTTACCTAAAGACAGTGAACTTGAGAGAGTGAGTGAGTGGGAGAGTTCAAGGTCACTCACCAAATTTCGCATAAGTGACACGATGCCAAGCCCTTCCCCAGGTAAATTGCCTTTCAAGCTACACTTATATAAGCAGAAAATACTTGAGAAGGCGGCCGCGGCAGCTAGGGAACAAGCAAAAATACTTGGTGAGGATGAGGCTGTGAGTGAGGGTGAGCGTGGTGACCCTTCTCGCCCGGCATTGTCTCCCTTATCTACCCACGCCACCCAAGATGACCCGGATGCCCCGCATTCTTCCCCACCACCCCCACCACTGCCAAGGGTTGAGGACCCCCCACTTTCGGCCTATTTGCCTCCTAGGTCCCCCGACAGGAGACATACTGCTGCCGAAAAGGGGAAAGGCAGGAAATATACCAAAAAAATTAAGAAAAGTAAGAGAGTTTTGTTCGCGGCTCCCGCGGCGTCCACCCCTGCCGGCCCCAACCATACGCCCCCGCAACTTTCCCCACGGTCCTCCCCACCTCTCCCGCCTTCAACATGTCTTCCTGAAGAAGTCTTTGAGCTCGCATCACCAATACCTGGGCCTAGTGACAGTGAAGCATTGCTTTCTGTCACTCGTCGCAGGCCAAGGAGCCCAGGACCTCGGGGGCACACAGCCTCACCTGCCACTCCTTCCCCACCTCGCCCACCCGCACGCCGCCCACGCATCACTCGTTCCCCGCCAGATTATGTGGGGGCCACTGATGATGAAGGGCACCTCTCTGAAGACTCTGGCCATGATTACATAGGTCCACCGTCAGGGCAAGATGACCACTCTGACGATGACTATATGGACATCGACAGCCCTAGACCCATCCGCTTGGCCCGGCGTCATGCTGCCCGTCGTGCTGCCCGACGCCCTGACCGACGCCCTCGCCGCCCTAGGGCGCGGGCCTCCCGAGTTGGCCGTGGGCGTGCTGGGCCACCAGCTGGAGCTCCTCGTCAGCGTAGACAAGACCCATTCTACGTTTTTCAGTGGCAAGACGTAGTTGATGGGGATGGATACAACCCTGATGTGCCAGCTTTTGATGAGGTACTGGAGGGTTCAGGCATTACCCCCAATTTTCCTGCAGGCCCCAATGCTCCACCACACGAACTATTTGAGGCCTTCTTTGATGAGGAGGTAGTAGGCTATGTTGTCAAAGAGACAAATAAGCAGCACCAATACCAGGTCCACTTTTTGGGCAAGGTGACCAAGGGCCACATGAGGCAGTGGACCCCAGTGACTCATATAGAGTTCATGGTGTTCCTGGCACTCACCATGCTAATGCCTCATGTCAAGAAGCATAGGTTGCCTGACTATTGGATCACCAATGATCTCATATCCACCCCTGCCTTCGGGAAATGTATGTCTCGCGACCGGTACCTTGATATCCTCGCAGCGCTCCATCTTGTCACCAACCTTGATGTCCACCTCCCAGACAAGCTGTGGAAGATTAGGACGTTGTAAGAGATGATGCGAGAACGCTTCACCTCCTACTTCAAGCCCTTCCGCAAGGTCGTCATTGACGAGTCTCTTGTGCTGTTCCGGGGAAAACTCAGCTTCCGGCAGTACATCCCCTCAAAAAGACATCGCTTTGGCATAAAATTATTTGTGCTGTGCGACTGCCAAACTGGCTATGTCCTGGACTTCCTGGTCTACAGCGGGAAGGAAGGGGACTTGCTTGTGGACCCCCTCATTGGCTTTGGCGGAGCAGTGGTGCAAGCCATGATGGACCGCTACTTTCATAAGAATCACGTCCTCTACACGGACAATTTTTACACGTCCCCCACTCTCTCACAGTACCTGCATGAGCGCAAGACGGGGACTGTAGGCACAGTACGAGGGAAAAGGAAGGGCATGCCACCTTTCCCTCCAAAGACCAAAAAAGGTGATGTGTTCAAGAAGAAGTCGGGGCCCATTCTGGCTATCCACTGGCACGACCAGCGGAAGGTCAACCTCCTGAGCACCATCCACAAGGGGGAAATGGTGGAGACTGGCAAGGTGGATCGCCGCACCCAGGCCAGGGTGACCAAGCCCGATGCTGTCCTGGACTACAACATCAACATGAGGCTGGTGGACAAGTCCGACATGCAGATAGGCTTCATTGACTGCCTGCGTACCTCGTGCAGATGGTACAAAAGTTCTTTCTGCATATGGTGGACATGTCAGTTCTGAATGCCTACAATATATACAAGCTTTGGAATGTGAACACACCCATGAAGTTCAATAGCCTGCGGAGGTTCCAAAAGCAGGTGTTGACGGAGCTCCTGGAGAAGTATGCTACGCCACAGAGGGCAGTGGCACATCCTGGGCCCGCCGTTATTGACCGCTTGCAGTGTGCTCAATACTTGATTAGGCACAGGCTTGGTTCCCTGCCTCAGAATGAATCAGGAAGAACGCAGCAGAAGCGGTGCCATGTCTGCTCCAACAGCAGGGTGAGGCCGAGGTCAGGTAAAAAGTCAACCATGGAGTGTGTGGAGTGCAAGGTGGCACTCTGTGCTTTAGAGTGCTTCTTTGATTACCACTCCAAGCTGGAGTTCTAATAATCATACTGAAAGTGCCAAATAAAATGACAATATGTACACTATATATAGGCAAAAAGTGGAAGAAAACCAATTTATTGTTATACAAAAGTCATGTATTATGAGAAAATTGATACAAATACAATTACAACATAATGATATGTGAAAGTGACACATATGTATATACCAAGTGACATTCATATGATTAGAACCTATAGAAATATAGAAATCAGTGAAAAAAGACACAATAAATTGTATATAAAACATTTGCAAATCATATAACTAAGTGAAAGTGACACAAGACCTAATATTTGATGGCCAAAGTATAATAAACACCTGTGATAACGAATAATCAGTGCCTAATACAACAATAACCTACCTCAATTACTAATAAAATGTACGGTATCGAGTGAAAATTAGCATTATCAGTGACAGTGACACTCTCTAAAGCATATTTGTCAAAGTGAAAGTGACACAAGGCCTAATATTTGATGGCCAAAGTATAATAAACACCTGTGATAACGAATAATCAGTGCCTAATACAACAATAACCTACCTCAATTACTAATAAAATGTACAGTATCGAGTGAAAATTAGCATTATCAGTGACAGTGACACTCTCTAAAGCATATTTGTCAAAGTGAAAGTGACACAAGACCTAATATTTGATGGCCAAAGTATAATAAACACCTGTGATAACGAATAATCAGTGCCTAATACAACAATAACCTACCTCAATTACTAATAAAATGTACGGTATCGAGTGAAAATGAGCATTATCAGTGACAGTGACACTCTCTAAAGCATATTTATCAAAGTGAAAGTGACACAAGACACAATACTTGATGGCCAAAGTATAATAAACCTGTAATAACGAATAATCAGTGCCTAGTATAACAATAACCTACCTCAATTACTAATAAAATGTACAGTATCGAGTGAAAATTAGCAATATCAGTGACAGTGATACCCTAATAAACATACTTTATATAATTGGCCTCAAAATAACTATAAAAATATCAAATAAACATCACATTCTCAATATCAAACACTAAAATCGTCTAAGGGAGATAAATACTTTGGCGCGACGAGCGGCTCGGTGCGTCGTAGCCATGGCCGGGGCGACGCGTCCGAACGCGGGAAGAATTTGCCGCCGAAAAGCACTCGTCTTCCCGCGCTCACCATTATGCAACCAGATGGGCTAGAGACCTCTACTCAACGCCATTCGACAGAGGAAGGTTTGTGGAACATTATTCTTTTTTATTCATAACATTACATGCCATATTCATTGAATTACAGAGGAGTTAACATACCCCAAAGATCGTCAAAACACCCGGTACCACAGCACAGTCGCGAGCTATAGCCCCCGGGGCTGGAGGGTTAATGTCGATGTAGTACTAATGTGTGTGTGTGAAATAATATTAGTCTTCATTTGCTAAACAAAACTTACTGATTTTGTTACAACCTGCATTAAAGCACTTTTTTATTAAACTCAGGATCTTTGCCCTGAAATAAAGTCAAACAACCAATAAATGATCCCTCTCACCATTTGGTAACTTGGTGTAATGTTAGTGTGACCAACACGTGACACATAATGTGATTAAATAATTGCCTGTACAATCAGCTGTTGCTCTCCCATATAATACACTTGAGGCAGTCAACATATTATGTTTTGTTAAACCTCCATATCCCTTCCAGATAAATGTATAACTGTTTTGGTAGAAAAATATACACTCCTAAATTGCATGCTCGCTATCTCCTCGATTAAAATCGACACCTGGATGTCATGAACAGTCGTAAATTTAGCAAAGTTATATGTCTTAAGTGTTTATACCCGTCAAACTAATGGAGCGAACGTCTTAAAATGTAAAAAGTAATGGGGCTACACTTCCCCTTATTGTAAAGAAAACACTGACTTGGGCCATGTGGCTTCTTTTCTAAAACACACATACCACTTTTACCTACTACTACACGTACCACCACTACCACTGTATTACCACTTTTACTACCACTTTCACTACCAATGTATTACCACTTTTACTACCGCTTTTATTACCACTTTTACCACCACTTTCACAACCAATGTATTACCACTTTTACTACTACTGTATTACCACTTTTACTACCGCTGTATTACCACTTTTACTACCACTTTAACTACTACTGTATTACCACTTTTACTACCACTTTCACTACTACTGTATTACCACTTTTACTACCACTTTCACTACTACTGTATTACCACTTTTACTACTACTGTATTACCACTTTTACTACCACTTTCACTACTATTGTATTACCACTGTTGTTACGACCGGGACTCGTATAAAACAAGGGCTCTTAATCATTGCACTAGAAAGGCACACAGCCACAACGGTAACACTAGATCCAACCCTCGAACTTATAATGCCGGTGCACAAAAACACCTATACCCTACAGAGTTAAATCTGCGATAGCGATAGCGGGTATCCTCTAACTCGGTATAAATGCACTACTACTACAGGCTGATGATCTCTGATACAGCCTAATCACAACAACATACAATTACGTTAATAATGTATACAAGGAAAAAGATAGAGAGCTTAATTAAATCACTGGAATGATTTAATGCAAACAAGAAGAAGGTATAATTAAAGTTACCCTAAACAATAATAAACTGTCACTCCAATATTAAAGAAAGTGAATGAAAGTCCTAAAGCATCGAACAGGAATCTTCTGAAGAAAGTCTGATGCTACTAAGATGATCGAATCGGATTTTGAACTGTTATATAAAGCAGGAACAAGATATGACAAGTGTAGGGACATACAGTACAGTGTTAACTGGCACGGGAATGACGATAAATGCGCAATAGTATTATCTCCAACAACAAAAGAAGTACTTCCTCAGGCAACGCAAAAGCCTGCTCAGGTTGTGCACCTCAACAACATCCAAGGCTTACAATCGTGAATAAAAATGCTGCATACATAACATAAGAGTTTATAATCCTAAACGGGTGTCTGCTAGGTGAATAAAGTATAGCTGGGATGTCGTAGGCTAGGAAACTATGGCTGAGCAAGCGGCTCGTAGCCTAGCGAGGTCCTTAAGACTGTACGGCCAAATTACGTTAAATGACGGGGTGCTCTCTTGAGAGATCCAGATCGCTAGTATCTGGTTCTCTCCTGGCGACCCTCTTCAAGTCAAAGCAAAACGAGTTTAGCACAGTGCTGGGTGGCAGAGGCAAAAACCCTCACTCGCAACACAGTGCTAAACTCACAAGGTACACAGTCAGAAAGACAACCTAGGCTTCCCACGTATCCATTGCGATTGTACAAGTTCAACAAAACCTGGTACACATCGGAAATCACAACACCAATAGCCTCACCCCAGTTTAGCATTAGATAGCCCAGCAGACAACCAAGAAATAGGTAGGGAGACACCGCGAGTGTGCCGAACCTCTACAGACAAAATGTTAACCCCTCCAAAATGTCTAACTAAACATGAAATATCTGAGAGCTTCAGCATATAATACGATGGCCGATATATGAAATCGTGCAGAACCAAAGGGGAGTTATGATGTTAAATAGATTAGAAGAATAAGAGGTAAGAAGTTGAGAGAGAGAGAAAGTGTTCTATAGGTGGAAGTCGGGGACAGATTTCAAGGGAGATGTGAAGGTTATGCTGGTCAAGCAAGCTCTGAGCGAGGAAGGCACAAAGGTAGCAAGGAGTGTGGGGGAACTACCTTCTGCTGCGGCAGGAGGGCGGCAAAGCGGCCAGCCACTCAGAGGGCCCGGCCGTGGCATGACGTCACCGAGACAACGCGTAACAGGGCGTGCACAACCCTCTGCCTCCTGCACTTACTCACTCACACTCTCTAGCTGTATCATTCATTCTTATACATTAAACTTATAATTGATGATATAAAATATAATGCATTGTCACAGACGAAAATAAAGACCACTTCTATACTGCCTGTGACATGACGATTCACAAGAAAGAAAGTATAACATTGTAGATAGATTTAGCCAAATTCATTGCCCTGGCGAGTGTTAGCGAGTGGCTGAGCCCACGTGGCGTTCTGCTAAGCTGCAGGCGTCACACCCCACCCAAGTTATTAGACGCTCAACCATGAGCTCCATATCTGACAAGCAGAACCCCGATAAGACTCGCCACCCCTAACCACTTCGCGACAAAGAAAGGCAAAGCTCAGTTCTCATCAACAAAAATTACAACCCCTCCCAACACAATAGCTTAATTCATACTGCTATGCTCCTAGAGCGAACTTCTACTAGCCCAGCCTTCTGAGAAAAGTACAGGTTCGACTCAGAACTTCAGCTATAACATACTTAAAAATTTAACGATTAAAGAAAGAGTTTTTATAGAATTTTCATTTTTTTTTTAATATGTTTATGGCGGCTGCACTACAGGGGCAAGCCTGATTTTTCTCCACTCTCAACACACACTGACTGAACGGCGAGGGTTCTCCTGCAAACAAACCCTCCCGTGACAAACAATCAGCCAAAACATTATCAGTGCCCTTAGCATGCCACACATCCAACTTGTGTTCTGGCAGCACAACAACACCTGACACTGATAACCTGCCCAGTTCATCACAAGACTGGCATTTCTCTTCGCTCTTTCCGGCAACGGGGCCTGCCAATAACCTTTCACTAGTTCTACCTTCGTGCCGAATGAGGCAGCCCCGATGCGGTCTGTGGTATCGTCAACTCTAGGTAATGGATAGGCGTCTGTCAGAGATAATGCTTCCACACTCTTGCAATCACCATACACACGGATCTTGCCACTCAACTCAGGTTGCAAACTCACTGGCAACGACCACTCACGATATCCCTTATCCCTCAGACCCTTGGGTAATGGATAGGTGTCTGTCAGGGATAATGCTTCCACGCTCTTGCAATCACCATACACATGGATCTTGCCACTCAACTCCGGTTGCAAACTCACTGGCAACGACCACTAACGATATCCTTTATCCCTCAGATCCTTTTTCCACATGTCGTCTAGCTCTGTTTTCGCGACAGGCTGTTGAGCAGGATTTATACGGTAGGGAATTAAACTGAGCCTTGCACTGTCTCCAGCCTCCATGTCAGATTCTACTCCGTGCATCAGGCCTGGAGAAGCAACAAACATGCGGATGCACTGCCACAGCCTAGTAAACAACTTATCTCGCAGAACAACATGCCTAGTGCCCTCCCACAACCCAGCCGAGACCGCAGCTTCTAACCTGTAGTCTCCCTCCTTCGTCCCTAGAACAGCCAGGTCATGAGAGGGACAATCAGTACCACCTGTGCAGTCACTCCCATAGTTCATTATTGCTAAGGCTCCCCTGCCGATACCGTACATGCGCACCCCAGCATTCCTTACGACTACATCTGCCTGCGCAGCATCACCGCTTTTAGCGACATGGCCAGATACAGTCGGTCTACGGTAGGGCTGTTACATTCGACTAGAGCAGCATTGGGAGGCTATGCGACGACCGGGCACATCCACTCCACAGCCAACCTCACCAATCTGCTCAATGTCCTCCTTCTGACCACCACCCTTGCCAGCCATGGGTCGACCCTGACCTGACAACCATGTCCAAGCCTCGTCGCCCACCTTGAACCACCGAAACAACGAGGCTAACGGTCTCCAAACACTCAAGTGACCTGCCCGCGGAACATCTTACACCGCCTGAGTTGTGAGGCTCGGACGCTCGGCACGACCAGTGGGGTATGAACCGAGCTGGTGCTGGAGTGCTGCACACTGCTGCTCAGGTAGGTGCTCTAGCGCTTCCACAGCCACCAGACTCGTGTCCCCCGCCCACTGCTCCGCCGAGACATGACAATCCCAACTCTCCTCAACCTGTGCCCTGCTGCCCCCCTCTCCTTCTCCTCCTTGGCCGCTGCAGACCAACGCAGGGACAGTAGGCTGCTCAGGTGGTTGCCTCACAAACTCCTCCAACAGGTTCACATGACATGTTTCCCCGTCCTCGTGTTCGATAGCCCCATTCCCACAACTCTCCTCCACCTGGGAACTACTAAGTCGCGGAGTGCCATCATGCCCAACCATATCACTAGGAGTGACAGGTTCTGGGGCCACTCCGGAGCTCACCTCTGGGTCAAGTACTAAGTCGCTAAGGAGAGCCGCTGGAGCAAAACTCACAAAACTCCCAACTTTAGCTTGCTCCTTCCGACCGTTCCTCCGCTGGTCTAGAGGCTGAGGAATAGGCTGTGACACTTTGGATGCACGAGATCGGGTGACAACACACGCCCTCTGCTGTCGTTGACACCTCTCAACCAACTCCTGCCCCTCCCTACTCACGTCGGCCGCCCTCTCGGCAGCGACTAAGGGTGGAACCTCAGAAGCAGGTACCGCAAAGTCGTTGCCGAGAAGAAGGTCGACGCCCTCTACTGGCAGTTTCTCCACGATTCCGACATCCAATTCTCATGTCACACCTTCTACCTCCAGCTCCACTCGGACCAACGGGTATGACTTTGTAGCATTGATACCCTGCACCACAACTACCCGTGCCGCGTTTATAGGTTTGCCTGTAAAGTTTTTCATCAATGTCAAGGAAGCACCCGTATCACGCAGCAATTCTACTCCATGCTTGCAACCAGCCTAACTCACGCAGCCGCGCCCTCTATGGTCACAAAAAGTATCCCGGACAGGTGTCAAGCCTTCCGGACACTTCTTCACTGGCAGTGCTCCAGCCTCTGAACATTTACCCCGGGCAAACGCAGACGACTTCAAAGACACTCCAATGTTGCGAGCCAAAGACATGATTGCTGTAGGTAGCTTGCTAGGACAGGATCATGCAAGATAACCCTTATCATGACAATGAAAACACTCTAACTCCCCCTTGGGCTTCCCTTGAGGTTGGGAAGGGCCCGGACCCTTCTTAAACGGGACGGTATTAGGTTTATGGTCAGACTTAATATCATTGCTCTTGTTGTTATTGTTATATGGTGTATCACTGACTCGAGGGGGTGGAGTGTTGCGCCCCTTGTTACCTGCATCGTTCCGTTGTGCAGACCCGCACCCACGGATCAGCGATAACCTACGGTCAGCCATCTCAGCTGCCTCCTGTAGAGTTTTTGGATTTTTCTCTTTGAGGTTCAACGTCAGGTCGCTGCCCGTACACTTACAGAACTGCTCGAGAAGCATCAACTGTTTTATCTCATCAAACGTCGTTGCCTTCTCCGATCTCAGCCAATTCCCAAAAGCGTCAGACAGTTCCCGGGCATGTTCAAGAAAGGTGCACTCACGACCCTTCGTAACACCCCGGAATTTCAACCTATAAGTCTCTGGTTGCAACTCGTACGCCCGCAGAACAGCTTCCTTCAGTACCTCATAATCGATGCAAGACTCCAAGGGCAACGCATTATATGCCTTGAGTCCTTTGCCAATCAACCTAGAAGAAACAAGGGCTGCCCACTTAACCTTGGGCCATTGGTGCTCCCGGCACTTCTTCTCAAAACACATGAAAAATTCGGTGACACCCGACTCGTCAAATACAGGGACTAACTTAATAAGTTGCGATAAAGACTGATCAAGACCTCAATTCCCCGAACCGAGACGCTGCCCTGTCGACTCCACCCGAGACTTCTCAAGATCTATGTCTGCACAGTACATGGCCTTTCTCTCCTCAGACTGAATCTCAGCCTCACGTATGGCCTTTCTCTCCTCAGCCTGAATCTTAGCCATCTCAAACTGCCGCTGCTGCTGCTCAGATTCCCGCTGCTGCTTAGCCATCTCAAGCTGGAAGAGCATATCTGGAGTTAAACCTTGAGGAGGAGGAGATGCAACAATTGGAGACCCCCCCTGTGATCCACCCAGGGGCAAACCACGCTGCCAGTGACTATCGGCCTGCGGGAACGTCGGATCCGGTGTTCTAGAGAGCACGATGGGAGTAGAGTGGAGGGGGGGCTTGGCCGAAGGTGCCAAAGCACCCGCTCCACCCTGTGCACCACGCACCCCACCCAGCACACATGCCACCAGGTCACTTCTCGTCATGCTGCTAGTGCCAACATGCCCCATGACCGTGGCCAAACACTGGAGACCATACCGATCAATCCCTGCCACCCGGTCAACAGTAATAGGCATTTCCAGAAATTTCCTTGTATCCTCCTCACTAGTTATTACTCTCATGTCATCTAACAAACCCGGCCTCTGCACCTCAGAGCCTACTTCCCGTACTGTGTCCTCACTGTACACTGATCCGTCGTCCGACATAGTGTCCACCGAAAATTCTCAACGTTTATAAAAAAAAGGATTACCTAAACTCTCATGTAGCACTATTCACTCAAAAATGCTTGAAGACTCTTAAGTGTTATACTACTTGCCAAAAAAAAAATCTGTGTCCACTATATTCCTTCAAACAAAAACAAATGACCACAACACTCCTGCAATATTTCTCTTAAGTTCACAAAATCCTGAGCAAGGTCGCCATTTGTTACGACCGGGACTCGTATAAAACAAGGGCTCTTAATCATTGGACTAGAAAGGCACACAGCCACAACGGTAACACTAGATCCAACCCTCGAACTTATAATGCCGGTGCACAAATATACCTATACCCTACAGAGTTAAATCTGCGATAGCGGGGTATCCTCTAACTCGGTATAAATGCACTACTACTACAGGCTGATGATCTCTGATACAGCCTAATCACAACAACATACAATTATGTTAATAATGTATACAAGGAAAAAGATAGAAAGCTTAATTAAATCACTGGAATGATTTAATGCAAACAAGAAGAAGGTATAATTAAAGTTACTCTATACAATAATGAACTGTCACTCCTATATTAAAGAAAGTGAATGAAAGTCCTAAAGCATCGAACAGGAATCTTTTGAAGACAGTCTGATGCTGCTAAGATGATCAAATCGGATTTTGAACTGTTATATAAAGCAGGAACAAGATATGACAAGTGTAGGGACATACAGTGTTAACTGGCATGGGAATAACGATAAATGCGCAATAGTATTATCTCCAACAACAAAAGAAGTACTTCCTCAGGCAACGCAAAAGCCTGCTCAGGTTGTGCACCTCAACAACAACCAAGGCTTACAATCAACGTGAATAAAAATGCTGCATACATAACATAAGAGTTTATAATCCTAATCGGGTGTCTGCTAGGCGAATAAAGTCTAGCTGGGATGTCGTAGGCTAGGAAACTATGGCTGAGCAAGCGGCTCGTAACCTAGCGAGGTCCTTAAGACTGTACGGCCAAATTACGTTAAATGACAGGGTGCTCTCTTGAGAGATCCAGATCGCTAGTATCTGGTTCTCTCCTGGCGACCCTCTTCAAGTCAAAGCAAAACGAGTTAGCACAGTGCTGGGTGGCAGAGGCAAAAGCCCTCACTCGCAACACAGTGCTAAACTCACAAAGTACACAGTCAGAAAGACAACCTAGGCTTCCCACATATCCGTTGCGATTGTACAAGTTCAACAAAACCTGGTACACATCGGAAATCACAACACCAATAGCCTCACCCCAGTCTAGCATTAGATAGCCCAGCAGACAACCAAGAAATAGGTAAGGAGACACCGCGAGTGTGCCGAACCTCTACAGACAAAATGTTAACCCCTCCAAAATGTCTAACTAAACATGAAATATCTGAGAGCTTCAGCATATAATACGATGGCCGATATATGAAATCGTGCAGAACCAAAGGGGAGTTATGATGTTAAATAGATTAGAAGAATAAGAGGTAAGAAGTTGAGAGAGAGAGAAAGTGTTCTATAGGTGGAAGTCGGGGACAGATGGCAAGGGAGATGTGAAGGTTATGCTGGTCAAGCAAGCTCTGAGCGAGGAAGGCACAAAGGCAGCAAGGAGTGCGGGGGAACTACCTTCTGCTGCGGCAGGAGGGCGGCAAAGCGGCCAGCCACTCAGAGGGCCCGGCCGTGGCATGACGTCACCGAGACAATGCGTAACACTGCGCGCACAACCCTCTGCCTCCTGCACTTACTCACTCACACTCTCTAGCTGTATCATTCATTCTTATACATTAAACTTATAACTGATGATATAAAATATAATGCATTGTCACAGACGAAAATAAAGACCACTTCTATACTGCCTGTGACATGGCGATTCACAAGAAAGAAAGTATAACATTGTAGATAGACTGTAGCCAAATTCATTGCCCTGGCGAGTGTTAGCGAGTGGCCAAGCGAGTGGCTAAGCCCACGTGGCGTTCTGCTAAGCTGCAGGCGTCACACTGTTAATACCACTTTATTACCAGTTTCACTACCACTTGTATTACCACTTTTACTACCACTGTTATTCCCACTTTACTACCACTTTTACTACCATCATTACTACCACTTTATTACCGCGTTCACTATCACTTTATTACCACTTTTACTACCAGTTTGCTACTACTTTACTATCACTTTTACTAATATTTTAATACCACGTTCACTACCACTATATTACCAGTTTTACTAACACTGTTACTACCACTTTCATTACCACCTTTACAACCACTTTACTACCATTTTTACTATCACTTTATTACCACGTTCACTACCACTTTTACTACCACTATATTATCAATTTACCTACCACTGTATTACCACTTTTACAACCACTTTTACAACCACTTTTACTACCACTTTATTACCACTTTTATTTGATAAATAAAACAAAATTTAAATAAAAATGCCTGGATATAATATGTTAGTTCTTAGAGATTAGATAATTATATAAAAAAAAAAATTGAAAATTATAATATCGCTTAACAAAAATCCTGTTTACTATGTGTTTGTATTTATCCCTTGTTTTCGTGCTTATATTCTGTCTCAGTGGAGGTACAGACAAAATAAACAGTTCTTTAACACCTTAAGAGCGGGTGGTGGAGTATATTTGACCGTGCCGCCCAGCGTTTTTTTTTTTACCATAAATGGGGTTGTTTCTGTGCTCTTTATCATGCATAAACAAGAGCCAGAGCGTAATACAAGTATGTATCCCTGAAAGGGCGTAAATTGAGCTTTCCAATGACACCCGAACCATCCTTCTATGATCACTGGTTGTCTTGCAACGATCGTGCAACCGAAGGGCAAAATCGCTAAAATACGGTAATTTTGTTACATAATTACGTGTGTAGCGAGTGAGAGAGGGTGGATGTGTGTGGAGTACATGTCAGTGGGCCCACGACGGTCGTGGGGAGCGGTCATGAGGTAACCTACGCTCTTCCCACCGCTCCTCTCTCTCAGAGCCAATATTGCGCCAAAATTGCACACGGACTTAAGTCGGACCCCGCCACATTGTCCAGCTTTTTAGATACGGACTTAAGTCGGGCCCCGATAGACAAGGGTTAAGCGGGGTGACCTGCTTTTTGTTATTTATGTCTTTTTCTCCCTTTCTCTGGCTTGTATCCATTCGGCCCAATTCAGCCAACTATCTTAAGATGTTTATACCCATCTAGGTGTCGATTTCTTCCTGGTGAGCGATAGCGAGCCTGCATTATATGAAGAAATCCGGCTTCGCCGGAGAAATTTTTCTATCGAAAAATGTACCAATTTAGCCTGCTGTCGAACAAAAATTAAAAATATGCTGGCTCGCTACCGCTCACCAGTAAAAAATTGACACCTGGATGGGGATAAACGTCTTAAAACAGTAGGCTGAATGGGGCCAAATGGATACAAGCCAGAGAAAGATAGAAAAGGACTGAACAAAAACAGGTCACCCCCCCTTAAGGGGGGAGGGTTCACTTTTTGGCCGATTTCGGCATGTATTCATTATTTTTCTAGTTTCCTCCCTAGACCTCCCATCAAATTTAAAAAAACATCCATTAGATCCCCCTTCTAGATTAATTTGTACTGTGACGCATGTCGAGTATGAGCATGCTGTACAGAACGCCCAGTCAGGCCCCACTCTCGCTAGGATCGTCAGGGCAGGAACTTTGGCTGTAGTCTGTGTAGAATTTCCTAACTTAGTTTATGTGAGCCGTTGTACTATAAGTATTATAAATATGTATTTTGTTTTCATCTGAGTCAACGAGTTCTATTTTATATCATTAGTTATAAGTATTGTGTGTGGGACTTATATGTAATGATGAGGAGAAGAGAGAGTTATGTAACGACGGCCCGTGAGCGCGCCACGAGGTAGGTAGGCCTCCCTCCCTCCTCCCTCCTCCCTCTCAGCGCGTGGGAAATACTTTGTCGATCCCAGATTGAGAGAGAATATTACGTAACGATTGCTAGTGGGCGGTCCTTAAGTAGTTTGAGATATGCCGCTAGAGGGCCGAGTATAAAAAGAGAGGTTCTTGCCACCATTCTTCAGAACTCATCAGGCAGAGCGACTTCTCATATCCCTTGCAACTATCCATATTCTTCCGACTGATGTGAACTTTCTCTACTCTCTGAACAGCCTATCTTCTTCTCTTCTCGTCCCTTTTTAACCAATGACCCCTTTGGTGCAGATTTAGTCAGCCAAAGTATTATCGCTTGAGTTCTCACGAGATAAGTGCCTGTTAGACAGCCTATTTTTGGAAGGGTTAACTAGAATAGGATTGATTGATGTTTGTTGCACTCGTATATGCATTTCCCTGTGTGCGATTATTCATGTTCCTGTTTTCTGCTGGTTTAGGCAATGCTAGACTGGGATGGGGTTTCTGAGTTGTGATTTCCTATGAGTACTAGGTTGCGGTTGAACCAGTACAATTGCAACGGAGACGTGGAACGCCTAGGTGGTCTTTCTGACTGTGTACCGTGGGAGTTTAGCACTGTGTTGCGAGTGAGGGCTTTTGCCTCTGCCACCCAACACTGTGCTATCTCATTTGCTTGACTTTGAGAGGATCGCCAGGAGAGAACCAGATACTAGTGATCTGGATCTCTCAAGAGAGCATCCCGTCAATTAACGTAATTTGGCCGCACAGTCTTAAGGACCTCGCTAGGCTACGAGCCGCTTGCTCAGCCATTGTCTCTTAACCTTATGTATCCCAGCTAGACTTTGCTCGACCAGCAGATACAGCATAGTATTGAAGCTTCTCCTTATGTATATTATTGTTTATGCACTATTGATTTCATGTGTGGCACGCTTAGCTACTTCAGAGATTAGTGGCCCACGAGCACAATCTTAGTAGGCTATTGCCAGTGCATTGTCGGAGTACTTCTTCTTAATGTTTGCCATATCCTATTGCTTATTCTTATAATTCTTCTTATGTCAATTTAAAGCCTTTAATTACCAGTGAGTTATTCATTAAATTGCTGTTCAAAATCCGATACTTACTTCTTATGAGTATTCGAGAAGCATCTAACTTATCAGAAGATTCCTTGCTTGATGCTCGAGGACTATTGTTTAACGTAACGTAATAGTGCCGATCCGAAGTAGAGGGTGGAGGACTTCTTAAGTTCTTAGTTCAAGGGTGGATTACTTCGGCTTCGGCCAACACTATTCTTTAGTGTTGTAGTACTTTCTTCTTTGTTTGATTGTTGACCAGACTAGATAACTCCCGTCTTGTTATTAGCCTGTTGTGTGAAACGCTAGTACCGAGTTCTTGTATACCCCGTTATAGCAGATAGAACTCTGGAGGGTAGTGGCGTTTTTTGTTCGGCTGGCAGTACTCTGGGGTTGGGATCGTGTGTTTCCGTTGTGGCAGCGAGCCATACTCGAGTCCTGTGTAAGAGCCCTAGTGTACCCGAGTGCCCGGTCGTAACAAATGGCGACCTTGCTTAGGATTTTGTGAACAGTATAATTTTTTGCAGAGTTGTACAACATTTGTTTGTTCGTACTTTAGCGTACATATTGAAGAACATATTTTTTTGTAAGGCAATTAGGAGAGCATTTAAGAGACTCCAGTTAATTTAGTAATTAGTGCTTACATAAGGGAGTTTAACACTTTTGTCTCGAGAATTGTTTGTGAACTTCAGTATGTCGTGCCCTAGTATTGACGAGGAGCGAGAGATGCCATTTGAGGAGGTGCCGTTAGTAACTAGTGAGGAGGATGCTAGACTTTTTGTGAGTAAGCAGTACCATGTGACGGAGGAGAGGCTGACTGGGGTGAATGTTTATGGCTTGCACCTGATAGCCAAGGTTTTGGGTCTATCCAATGTAGGAGGGATGTCCAAGGGGGAGCTGATTTCCTGGGTGTTGCGTGGGCGACATGGGGTTTCGGAGGAGAGGGCGTTTGGGGGGGTTCCTCCCCAGATCCCCTCTCACTCGACTCCCACAGTGCCGTCCACTCAGTTGCCGGAGGTTAGCACTCTCCCACAGAGGGATGAGAATTGGAAGATTGGAGTGCCCTCGGGCGGTGCGTATGGTGGTTCCCCAGTTCTTGCCCCCCCTCCTTCAGTAGTGGCAGCTCCCTCTTCCTGCCTGTCTCCAGATATGATATTTAGACTTGAGCTTGCTAAAATTGAGTCTAGGAAGTATGAGATTGAGGCTGAGTCTAGGAAGCAGGAGAATGAGGCTAGGAAGCAGGAGATTGAGGTTGAGGCTAGGAAGCATGAGATTGAGGCTGAGACTAGGAGGCATGAGGCTGAGCTTAGGTACGACTCAGAGAAATATTGTGCTCAAATAGATTTAGATAAGACTCGTGCAGAGTCGACAGGGATTCGGATGGGCCGTGAGGGCCAAGTAAGAGAACAGTCCTTGTCCCACTTAGTCAAATTGGTGCCGGCATTTAGTGAAACTGAAGTCACAGAATTTTTTAATCGTTTTGAGAAGAAGTGTAGGGAGCATAATTGGCCTGAAGAGAAGTGGGCAGCTCTGGTCTCCTCAAGACTTACGGGTAAGGGTCTGAAGGCTTATGATGCACTGCCTTTAGAGTCTTGCATTGACTACCCAGTATTGAAGAGAGCTGTCCTACGGGCATACGAGTTGCAACCAGAAACATATCGATTGAAGTTTCGGGGTGTTACAAAGACTAGGGAGGCGACCTTTCTTGAACATGCCCGGGACTTAAAAGATGCACTTGCTAACTGGACACGTTCTGAGAAAGCTGAGACGGCCGAACAGTTGACTGAGCTGTTTCTGCTCGAGCAGTTTTATAAGTGTACTGGTGCAGATATGACTTTAACTATTAAAGAAAAGAACCCTAAAACTCTACAGGAGGCAGCTGAGATGGCTGACCTCCGGCTATCACTAATTCGTGGGTGCGGGTCTGCCCAGCGTAGTGAGGCAGGTAACAAGGGGCGTGATGCCCCACCCCCCCGAGTTAGTGATATACCTTATGCAAACAAGTACAAGAGCTATGATACCAAGACTGACCACAAGACTAGCACCGTCCCATTTAAGAAGGGGCCGGGCCCTTCCCAGTACCAAGGGAAGCCCAGAGGGGAGTTGGAGTGTTATCATTGTCATGAAAAGGGGCACTTTGCAAGAGTCTGTCCTAGCAAACCACCTACAGCAGCTGTGTCTTTGGCCTGCAACATTGGTGTGTCTCCGAAGTCTTCTGAGTTTGCCCGGGGCAGTTCGTCAGAGGCTGAGGCCAGCCAATGCAGAAGCACCTGGGAGGCTCGAACCCTGCTCAGGATGTTTTTTGCGACCATAGAGGACGGGGTTGCGTGATGTGGGCGGGGCGCAAGCATGGAGTAGAGGTCTTGCGTGATACAGGTGCTTCCCAGACTCTGATGAATAACTTGACTGGCTACCCTATAAATGCGGCTCGGGTGGTAGTGGTGCAGGGTATTAATGCAACTCGGTCATACCCGCTGGTGCGGTTGGAGTTGGAGGTGGATGGTGTGGCACGTGAATTGGATGTTGGGATTGTGGAGAAACTGCCAGTGGAGGGCGTCGACCTTCTTCTCGGCAACGACTTTGCAATGCCCGCTTCTGATGTTCTACCCTTAGTCGTTGCCAAGAGGCCGGCCGACGTGAGTGGGGAAGAGCAAGAGTGGGTCGAGCAGTGCCAGACACAACCCATGGCGTGTGTTGTCACCCGAGCTCGGGCAGCTAAAGTGTCACAGCCTAGTCCTCCGTCTTCAGATCAGCAGAGGAACGATCAACAGGAGGAGGCTAAAGCTGGAGTTGGTTTTAAGAGTTTTGACTCGGCGGCTCTCCTGGGTGATTCAGTATTGGCACCTATGTTAGAGTCTGGAGAGGCCCCAGGACCTGTCACAGCTAGTGAGGAGGTAGGGCCGGAAGAGACTCCGAGGCAGCAACGTTGCACACGGAGAGAAGAAAGGGTTGCTCAGTTTGATATTGGGGAAGGACTTGGGTTGCTTCGGAAGCATCTAGACAAGTTGGTTCCCTCAGATATTTGTAAACTGCAGTTGGAGGATCCGGAAGTTCAGAAGTGTGGTAATGGTGCTGTCGAGATTAAACACGAGGACGGGGAAGCATGTCATGTGAACCTGTTGGAGGAGTTTGTGAGGCAACCACCTGAGCAGCCTACTGTCCCTGCGTTGGTCTGCCGCGGCCAAGGTGGAGAAGGAGAGGGGGGCAGTAGGGCACAGGTGGAGGAGAGTAGGGATTGTCATGTCTCGGCGAAGCAGTGGGCGGGGGACACGAGTCTGGTGGCTGTGGAAGCGCTAGAGCACCTGCCTGAGCAGCAGTGTGCAGCACTCCAGCACCAGCTCGGTTCATACCCCACTGGTCGTGCCGAGCCCCTGAGTCTCACAACTCGGACGGTGCGAGATGTTCCGCGGGCAGGCCACGTGAATGTTAAAAGACCGTTAGCCTCGTTGTTTCGGTGGTTCAAGGTGGGCGACGAGGCTTTGGCATGGTTGCCAGGTCAGGGTCGACCCATGGCTGCCAAGGGTGGTGGTCAAAAGGAGGACATTGAACAGATTGGTAAGGTCGGCTGTGGTATCGCAGTGCCCGGTCGTCGCATAGCCTCCCAATGCTGCTCTAGTCTAATGCAACAGCCCTACCATAAACCGACTGTATCTGGCCATGTCGCTGAAAGCGGTGATGCTGCGCAGGCAGATGTCGTCACAAGGAATGCGGGGGTGCGCATGTACGGTATCGGCGGGGAAACCTTAGCAATAATGAACTATGGGAGTGACTGCACAGGTGGTACTGATTGTCCCTCTCATGACCTGGCTGTTCTAGGGACGAAGGTGGAGAAGGAGGGAGACTACAGGTTAGAAGCTGCGGTCTCGGCTGGGTTGTGGGAGGGCACTAGGCATGTTGTTCGTGGAGACAGTGCAAGGCAGTTGTTTATTAGGCTATGGCAGTACTTTCGCATGTTTGTTGCTTCTTCAGACCTGATGTACGGGGTAGAATCCGACATGCAGGCTGGAGATCGTGCAAGGCTCAGTTTAATTCCCTACCGTATAAATCCTGCTCGACAGCCTATGGTGCAAGCAGAGCTGGATTACGTGTGGACGAAGGGTCTGAGGGATAAGGAATGTCGTGAGTGGTCGTTGCTTGTACCTTTGTACGAGCGTGCTGGAGAGGTGTGTGGTTTTGTTGTGGACGGAAGTACCTACCAGTGCAATGTTATGCCTGACGGACTTAAGAATGCACCAGCAACGTGTCAGAACCTGATGAATGAAAGTGAAAAGGACAATGATGCGCTGGGGCATTTCGAGGTCTATGTTCCAGCCTATGGTCCGGTCGTTGTAGTTTACCCAGATCATCACCCTCTCAAGATCTTGGACCAGTTTCACAATCGGAATATGAGGCTGACCAGGTGGTCACTAAGGTTATTGGTATATAACCTGGACATACGCCATATTGCCGGTTGTGATAACGTGGTTGCAGATGGTCGTTCAAGGGTATATGATCCTGGGTAGATTGACACACGGGTAGCCTCCTGCTTTAGTTTGAATAGTATTTTGCGCTTGGTGCTTGTTGGCTCGCGGTTGTAGCCCAGCGTATTGGGTCGTAAAGCAGGAGTTGAGCGTTTGGTATAGAAGAAAATAGGCTGCCCTTATAGTGCAGCCGGAAAAAAACATATTAAAATATAAAAATCATATAAAAACTCTTTCTTTTTGATATAGATAATTGTATAAGTTTGTCATAGCCTATAGTGTTTGAGTAGTCCACGAACTATCAAACGGCTGAGCTGCTGTAAGCTCGCTCTGGGAGCATGATATTATGTCTTTTACTATTGTTGGGAGGAGTTATGAAATGTGATTTTTTTTTATAAGATTTGTTTTAGTGATAAACTCAGCGTTGTTTTAGTGCCATGCGGTCGCTGGGTGTGAGGGGTTTGATGGGGTTCTGTATATCAGATTTTAGCTCAGGGTTGAGCAAGTAAAATCTTGGGGGAGGTGTGACGCATGTCGAGTATGAGCATGCTGTACAGAACGCCCAGTCAGGCCCCACTCTCGCTAGGATCGTCAGGGCAGGAACTTTGGCTGTAGTCTGTGTAGAGTTTCCTAACTTAGTTTATGTGAGCCGTTGTACTATAAGTATTATAAATATGTATTTTGTTTTCATCTGAGTCAACGAGTTCTATTTTATATCATTAGTTATAAGTATTGTGTGTGGGACTTATATGTAATGATGAGGAGAAGAGAGAGTTATGTAACGACGGCCCGTGAGCGCGCCACGAGGTAGGTAGGCCTCCCTCCCTCCTCCCTCCTCCCTCTCAGCGCGTGGGAAATCCTTTGTCGATCCCAGATTGAGAGAGAATATTACGTAACGATTGCTAGTGGGCGGTCCTTAAGTAGTTTGAGATATGCCGCTAGAGGGCCGAGTATAAAAAGAGAGGTTCTTGCCACCATTCTTCAGAACTCATCAGGCAGAGCGACTTCTCATATCCCTTGCAACTATCCATATTCTTCCGACTGATGTGAACTTTCTCTACTCTCTGAACAGCCTATCTTCTTCTCTTCTCGTCCCTTTTTAACCAATGACCCCTTTGGTGCAGATTTAGTCAGCCAAAGTATTATCGCTTGAGTTCTCACGAGATAAGTGCCTGTTAGACAGCCTATTTTTGGAAGGGTTAACTAGAATAGGATTGATTGATGTTTGTTGCACTCGTATATGCATTTCCCTGTGTGCGATTATTCATGTTCCTGTTTTCTGCTGGTTTAGGCAATGCTAGACTGGGATGGGGTTTCTGAGTTGTGATTTCCTATGAGTACTAGGTTGCGGTTGAACCAGTACAATTGCAACGGAGACGTGGAACGCCTAGGTGGTCTTTCTGACTGTGTACCGTGGGAGTTTAGCACTGTGTTGCGAGTGAGGGCTTTTGCCTCTGCCACCCAACACTGTGCTATCTCATTTGCTTGACTTTGAGAGGATCGCCAGGAGAGAACCAGATACTAGTGATCTGGATCTCTCAAGAGAGCATCCCGTCAATTAACGTAATTTGGCCGCACAGTCTTAAGGACCTCGCTAGGCTACGAGCCGCTTGCTCAGCCATTGTCTCTTAACCTTATGTATCCCAGCTAGACTTTGCTCGACCAGCAGATACAGCATAGTATTGAAGCTTCTCCTTATGTATATTATTGTTTATGCACTATTGATTTCATGTGTGGCACGCTTAGCTACTTCAGAGATTAGTGGCCCACGAGCACAATCTTAGTAGGCTATTGCCAGTGCATTGTCGGAGTACTTCTTCTTAATGTTTGCCATATCCTATTGCTTATTCTTATAATTCTTCTTATGTCAATTTAAAGCCTTTAATTACCAGTGAGTTATTCATTAAATTGCTGTTCAAAATCCGATACTTACTTCTTATGAGTATTCGAGAAGCATCTAACTTATCAGAAGATTCCTTGCTTGATGCTCGAGGACTATTGTTTAACGTAACGTAATAGTGCCGATCCGAAGTAGAGGGTGGAGGACTTCTTAAGTTCTTAGTTCAAGGGTGGATTACTTCGGCTTCGGCCAACACTATTCTTTAGTGTTGTAGTACTTTCTTCTTTGTTTGATTGTTGACCAGACTAGATAACTCCCGTCTTGTTATTAGCCTGTTGTGTGAAACGCTAGTACCGAGTTCTTGTATACCCCGTTATAGCAGATAGAACTCTGGAGGGTAGTGGCGTTTTTTGTTCGGCTGGCAGTACTCTGGGGTTGGGATCGTGTGTTTCCGTTGTGGCAGCGAGCCATACTCGAGTCCTGTGTAAGAGCCCTAGTGTACCCGAGTGCCCGGTCGTAACAGTACATTTTTGGGTAGAAAAATATCCCGGCCGAAGGCCGCTTCTTCCAACCTTACGGGCTCACTATCGTTCGCCAGGGAAAAAATTTACACCTAAATAGCACGAAAGGTCGAAATATTGACAACGAAATGGGGCGAAAGCTCTTAAAATCGACTAACTAATGGGGCAAACATCTTAAAACTAATGGAGCTAAACATGAGGGAGAAAGTGGTCCAGAAAACCGGCCCATCCCCCCTAAAACACCGAAATATTTTGTGTGATATATAAAGTACATAAACAGTAAACTTCAACACCGTGAGTCACATAGCACTATAGTCTATTCATTATCAGTGGGCTGGAGATCTTATTGACACACAAGGTCTTACAATCGGCACACCAATAATTGGCTTAAAATGTTAATAATACTGGGGCTAAACATGAGGGAGAAAGGGGTCCACAAAACCCTACCGTAAACTGAGTACAATCGTCTGCCAGTAGCACCGATCTAGAATATACCGTAGTTATATGAATGCAAGGGTTGAAAGTGGTCACATGAACAAGAGGACAAAGGGGATACTTAGTTAAGATAAAGGTCAAAGGTCAATTCCAATTATCATATTTTTTCCTAAACTATCAACATAATGTTCATAAAAATGTACATACATACTTGATTTTTCAATGAAATTATCATGTAATAAAATAAATAGTTTCTCATAGCGAGCCTGTAAATTAGAAGAAATCAGTCTTTGGCAGGGACATTTTTTCTCTCGAAAAATGGACAAACTTGGTTTGAATGGAGTGTGGGTGGGCATTATATAGTTTGAAGGAATTATGCGAAGGCATTTATGTCAGCCTAGGAGACAAACTAAAATATTTGTACACTCGGATGCCATAGTCTCTAGCCCACTCATAAGAATTCGTGGACCCCCTATGTTCTTCTTTATGCAATTACAACTATCAGGATTTATTTTTGGTTAGAACTTGCTTATCAATAAATAGTATATATGGTTTTGTAGTTGATGTATAAATAATAGTATTCATAAATTCGTTTCCATAGATATACTTCCATGATTAGAAATAGGTGTAGTTCACTAATATCTATGAGTGGGCTAGAGACTATGGTATCCAACTGTACAATCTCCAAAAATGGCTGAAGCAACCCAACTCCTCGATAATGTATAAATAGAACATCACACTAAACCACAACATGTAGGATCATATAGTGCTAATAAGGGATATAATAGAACATCACACTAACCCACAATATGTAGGATCATATAGTGCTAATAAGGGATATAATAGAACATCACACTAACCGACAATATGTAGGATCATATAGTGCTAATAAGGGGTATAATAGAACATCACACTAACCCACAATATGTAGGATCATATAGTGCTAATAAGGGATAAAATAGAACATCACACTAACCCACAATATGTAGGATCATATAGTGCTAATAAGGGATATAATAGAACATCACACTAACCCACTATATGTAGGATCATATAGTGCTAATAAGGGATATAATAGAACATCACACTAACCCCCAATATGTAGGATCATATAGTGCTAATACGGGGTATAATAGAACATCACACTAACCCACAATATGTAGGATCATAAAGTGCTAATAAGGGGTATAATAGAACATCACACTAACCCATAATATGTAGGATCATAAAGTGTTAATAATGGATATAATAGAACATCACACTAACCCATAATATGTAGGATCATAAAGTGTTAATAAGGGATATAATAGAACATCACACTAACCCATAATATGTAGGATCATAAAGTGTTAATAATGGATATAATAGAACATCACACTAACCCACAAT
>JBAKBP010024261.1:0-35512 GCA_037953745.1 Lithodes maja
ATTTAGTAATTAGTGCTTGCATAAGGGAGTTTAACACTTTTGTCTCGAGAATTTTTTGGTGAACTTCAGTATGTCGGGCCCTAGTACTGACGAGGAGCGAGAGATGCTATTTGAGGAGGTGCCGTTAGTAACTAGTGAGGAGGATGCTAGACTTTTTGTGAGTAAGCAGTACCACGTGACGGAGGAGAGGCTGACTGGGGTGAATGTTTATGGCTTGCGCCTGATAGCCCAGGTTTTGGGCAGATCCAATGTAGCAGCGATGTCCAAGGGGGAGCTGATTTCCTGGGTGTTGCGTGGGCGACATGGGGTTTCGGAGGAGAGGGCGTTTGGGGGGGTTCCTCCCCAGATCCCCTCTCACTCGACTCCCACAGTGCCGTCCACTCAGTTGCCGGAGGTTAGCACTCTCCCACAGAGGGATGAGCATTGGAAGATTGGAGTGCCCTCGGGCGGTGCGTATGGTGGTTCCCCAGTTCTTGCCCCCCCTCCTTCAGTAGTGGCAGCTCCCTCTTCCGGCCTGTCTCCTGAGATGATATTTAAACTCGAGCTTGCTAAAATGGAGAATGAGGCTAGGAAGCAGGAGATTGAGGCGAAGAATGAGGCTAGGAAGCAGGAGATTGAGGCGAAGAATGAGGCTAGGAAGCAGGAGATTGAGGCTGAGTCTAGGAGGCAGGAGAATGAGTCTAGGAGGCAGGAGAATGAGACTAGGAGGCATGAGATTGAGGCGGAGAATGAGACTAGGAGGCACGAGGCTGAGCTTAGGTACGACTCAGAGAAATATTGTGCTCAAATAGACTTAGATAAGACTCGTGCAGAGTCGACAGGGATTCGGATGGGCCGTGAGGGCCAAGTAAGAGAACAGTCCTTGTCCCACTTAGTTAAATTGGTGCCGGCATTTAGTGAAACTGAAGTCACAGAATTTTTTAATCGTTTTGAGAAGAAGTGTAGGGAGCATAATTGGCCTGAAGAGAAGTGGGCAGCTCTAGTCTCCTCCAGACTTACGGGTAAGGGTCTGAAGGCTTATGATGCACTGCCTTTAGAGTCTTGCATTGACTACCCAGAATTGAAGAGAGCTGTCCTACGGGCATACGAGTTGCAACCAGAAACATATCGATTGAAGTTTCGGGGTGTTACGAAGACTAGGGAGGCGACCTTTCTTGAACATGCCCGGGACTTAAAAGATGCACTTGCTAACTGGACACGTTCTGAGAAAGCTGAGACGGCCGAACAGTTGACTGAGCTGTTTCTGCTCGAGCAGTTTTATAAGTGTACTGGTGCAGATATGACTTTAACTATTAAAGAAAAGAACCCTAAAACTCTACAGGAGGCAGCTGAGATGGCTGACCTCCGGCTATCATTAATTCGTGGGTGCGGGTCTGCCCAGCGTAGTGAGGCAGGTAACAAGGGGCGTGACACCCCACCCCCCCGAGTTAGTGATATACATTATGCAAACAAGTACAAGAGCTATGATACCAAGACTGACCACAAGACTAACACCGTCCCATTTAAGAAGGGGCCGGGCCCTTCCCAGTACCAAGGGAAGCCCAGAGGGGAGTTGGAGTGTTATCTTTGTCATGAAAAGGGGCACTTTGCAAGAGTCTGTCCTAGCAAACCACCTACAGCAGCTGTGTCTTTGGCCTGCAACATTGGTGTGTCTCCGAAGTCTTCTGAGTTTGCCCGGGGCAGTTCGTCAGAGGCTGAGGCACAGCCAATGCAGAAACACCTGAGAGGCTCGAACCCTGCTCAGGATGTTTTTGCGACCATAGAGGACGGGGTTGCGTGATGTGGGCGGGGCGCAAGCATGGAGTAGAGGTCTTGCGTGATACAGGTGCTTCCCAGACTCTGATGAACAATTTGACTGGCTACCCTATAAATGCGGCTCGGGTGGTAGTGGTGCAGGGTATTAATGCAACTCGGTCATACCCGCTGGTGCGGTTGGAGTTGGAGGTGGATGGTGTGGCACGTGAATTGGATGTTGGGATTGTGGAGAAACTGCCAGTGGAGGGCGTCGACCTTCTTCTCGGCAACGACTTTGCAATGCCCGCTTCTGAGGTTCTACCCTTAGTCGTTGCCGAGAGGACGGCCGACGTGAGTAGGGAAGAGCAAGAGTGGGTCGAGCGGTGCCAGACACAACCCATGGCGTGTGTTGTCACCCGAGCTCGGGCAGATAAAGTGTCACAGCCTAGTCCTCCGTCTTCAGACCAGCAGAGGAACGATCAACAGGAGGAGGCTAAAGCTGGAGTTGGTTTTAAGAGTTTTGACTCGGCGGCTCTCCTGGGTGATTTAGTATTGGCACCTATGTTGGAGTCTGGAGAGGCCCCAGGACCTGTCACAGTTAGTGAGGAGGTAGGGCCGGAAGAGACTCCGGGGCAGCAACGTTGCACACGGAGAGAAAAAAGGGTTGCTCAGTTTGATATTGGGGAAGGACTTGGGTTGCTTCGGAAGCATCTAGACAGGTTGGTTCCCTCAGATATTTGTAAACTGCAGTTGGAGGATCCGGAAGTTCAGAAGTGTGGTAATGGTGCTGTCGAGATTAAACACGAGGACGGGGAAGCATGTCATGTGAACCTGTTGGAGGAGTTTGTGAGGCAACCACCTGAGCAGCCTACTGTCCCTGCGTTGGTCTGCCGCGGTCAAGGTGGAGAAGGAGAGGGGGGCAGTAGGGCACAGGTGGAGGAGAGTAGGGATTGTCATGTCTCGGCGAAGCAGTGGGCGGGGGACACGAGTCTGGTGGCTGTGGAAGCGCTAGAGCACCTGCCTGAGCAGCAGTGTGCAGCACTCCAGCACCAGCTCGGTTCATACCCCACTGGTCGTGCCGAGCCCCTGAGTCTCACAACTCGGGCGGTGCGAGATGTTCCGCAGGCAGGTCATGTGACTGTTAAAAGACCGTTAGCCTCGTTGTTTCGGTGGTTTAAGGTGGGCGACGAGGCCTTGGCATGGTTGCCAGGTCAGGGTCGACCCATGGCTGCCAAGGGTGGTGGTCAAAAGGAGGACATTGAGCAGATTGGTAAGGTCGGCTGTGGTATCGCAGTGCCCGGTCGTCGCATAGCCTCCCAATGCTGCTCTAGTCTAATGCAACAGCCCTACCATAGACCGACTGTATCTGGCCATGTCGCTGAAAGCGGTGATGCTGCGCAGGCAGATGTCGTCACAAGGAATGCGGGGGTGCGCATGTACGGTATCGGCGGGGAAGCCTTAGCAATAATGAACTGTGGGAGTGACTGCACGGGTGGTACTGATTGTCCCTCTCATGACCTGGCTGTTCTAGGGACGAAGGTGGAGAAGGAGGGAGACTACAGGTTAGAAGCTGCGGTCTCGGCTGGGTTGTGGGAGGGCACAAGGCATGTTGTTCGTGGAGACAGTGCAAGGCAGTTATTTACTAGGCTATGGCAGTACTTTCGCATGTTTGTTGCTTCTCCAGGCCTGAGGTACGGGGTAGAATCCGACATGCAGGCTGGAGATAGTGCAAGGCTCAGTTTAATTCCCTGCCGTATAAATCCTGCTCGACAGCCTATGGTGCAAGCAGAGCTGGATTACGTGTGGACGAAGGATCTGAGGGATAAGGAATGTCGTGAGTGGTCGTTGCTTGTAACTTTGTCCGAGCGTGCTAAAGAGGTATGTGGTTTTGTTGTGGACGGGAGTACCTACCAGTGCAATGTTGTGCCTGACGGACTTAAGAATGCACCAGCAACGTGTCAGAGCCTGATGAATGAAAGTGAAAAGGACGATGATGCGCTGGGGCATTTCGAGATCTATGTTCCAGCCTATGGTCCGGTCGGTGTAGTTTACCCAGATCATTACCCTCTCGAGATCTTGGACCAGTTTCACAATCGGAATATGAGGCTGACCAGGTGGTCACTAAGGTTATTGGTATATAACCTGGACATAAGCCATATTGCCGGTTGTGACAACGAGGTTGCATGTGGTCGTTCAGGGGTATATGATCCTGGGTAAATTGACACACGGGTAGCCTCCTGCTTTGGTTTGAGTAGTATTTTGCGCTTGGTGCTTGTTGGCTCGCGGTTGTAGCCCAGCGTATTGGGTCGTAAAGCAGGAGTTGAGCGTTTGGTATAGAAGAAAAATAGGCTGCCCTTATAGTGCAGCCGGAAAAAAACATATTAAAATATAAAAATCATATAAAAACTCTTTCTTTTTGATGAAGATAATTGTATAAGTTTGTCATAGCCTATAAGGTTTGAGTAGTCCACGAACTATCAAACGGCTGAGCTGCTGTAAGCTCGCTCTGGGAGCATGATATTATGTCTTTTACTATTGTTGGGAGGAGTTATGAAATGTGAATTTTTTTTTTATAAGATGTGTTTTAGTGATAAACTCAGCGTTGTTTTAGTGCCATGCGGTCGCTGGGTGTGAGGGGTTTGATGGGGTTCTGTATATCAGATTTTAGCTCAGGGTTGAGCAAGTAAAATCTTGGGGGAGGTGTGACGCAGTGAGCATGCTGTACAGAACGCCCAGTCAGGCCCCACCCTCGCTAGGATCGTCAGGGCAGGAACTTTGGCTGTAGTCTGTGTAGAGTTTCCTAACTTAGTTTATGTGAGCCGTTGTACTATAAGTATTATAAATATGTATTTTGTTTTCTTTTAAGTCAACGAGTTCTATTTTAAATCATTATATATAAGTATTGTGTGTGGGAGATTTATATATATAATGATGAGAGAGAGCGAGTTATGTAACGGAGGACAGTGTGCGCGCCACGAGGTGTGTAGGCCTCACTCCCTCCTTCCCCCCTCCCTCCCCCCTCATCAAGCGCGTGGGAATCCTTTGTCGATCCCAGATTGAGAGAGAGAATGTGACGTCATGATTGCCGTTA
This sequence comes from Lithodes maja, assembly GCA_037953745.1. NCBI lineage: Eukaryota > Metazoa > Arthropoda > Malacostraca > Decapoda > Lithodidae > Lithodes > Lithodes maja. Next base: position 4,826 of record JBAKBP010024261.1, read on the forward strand.
TGCTCGCTACGGGGCCGGGTATAAAGAGGGGTCCCCGCCGTAGCTCCCTCAGAACTCATCAGGCAAAGCGACCTCTCATATCCCTTGCAACTATCGATATTCTTCCGACTGATGTGAACTTTCTCTACTCTCTGAACAGCCTATTTTCTTCTCTTCTCGTCCCTTTTTAACCAATGACCCCTTTGGTGCAGATTTAGTCAGCCAAAGTATTATCGCTTGAGTTCTCACGAGATAAGTGCCTGTTAGATAGCCTATTTTTGGAAGGGTTAACTAGAATAGGATTGATTGATGTTTGTTGCACTCGTATATGTATTTCCCTGTGTACTATTATTCATGTTCCTGTTTTCTGCTGGTTTAGGTAATGCTAGACTGGGATAGGGTTCCTCGAGTTGTGATTTCCTATGAGTGCTAGGTTGGTTGAGCCAGCACAATTGCAACGGAGACGTGGGAAGCCTAGGGGGTCTTTTTGATTGTGTACCGTGGGAGTTTAGCACTGTGTTGCGAGTGAGGGCTTTTGCCTGTGCCACCCAACACTGTGCTATCTCATTTGCTTGACTTTGAGAGGATCGCCAGGAGAGAACCAGATACTAGTGATCTGGATCTCTCAAGAGAGCATCCCGTCAATTACCGTAATTTGGCCGCACAGTCTTAAGGACCTCGCTAGGCTACGAGCCGCTTGCTCAGCCATTGTCTCTTAACCTTAGATATCCCAGCTAGACTTTGCTCGACCAGCAGATACAGCATAGTATTGAAGCTTCTCCTTATGTATATTATTGTTTAAGCACTATTGATTTCATGTGTGGCACGCTTAGCTACTTCAGAGATTAGTGGCCCACGAGCACAATCTTAGTAGGCTATTGCCAGTGCATTGTCGGAGTACTTCTTTTATATGTTTGCCATATCCTATTGCTTATTCTTATAATTCTTCTTATGTCAATTTAAAGCCTTTAATTACCAGTGAGTTATTCATTAAATTGCTGTTCAAAATCCGATACTTACTTCTTACGAGTATTCGAGAAGCATCTAACTTTAACAGAAGATTCCTTGCTTGATGCTCGAGGACTATTGTTTAACGTAACGTAATAGTGCCGATCCGAAGTAGAGGGTGGAGGACTTCTTAAGTTCTTAGTTCAAGGGTGGATTACTTCGGCTTCGGCCAACACTATTCTTTAGTGTTGTAGTACTTTCTTCTTTGTTTGATTGTTGACCAGACTAGATAACTCCCGTCTTGTTATTAGTCTGTTGTGTGAAACGCTAGTACCGAGTTCTTGTATACCCCGTTATAGCAGATAGAACTCTGGAGGGTAGTGGCGTTTTTTGTTCGGCTGGCAGTACTCTGGGGTTGGGATCGTGTGTTTCCGTTGTGGCAGCGAGCCATACTCGAGTCCTGTGTAAGAGCCCTAGTGTACCCGAGTGCCCGGTCGTAACAGTACTTCATTGTACAATTACAGTTACAGTTACAGGGCGGGTGCCCAACCCCGAAAGGAGTTGAAATAGGGGAGCTATCCCCCCGCCAAAGGCGGCTTTCTAGGGCCTTTCCTAGCTGATGCTGAGAGGATTGGGTTCTCGTCATGTGGTGATGGGCTGGTCTATCCGAGTGAGAACTGAGCGATCTTTGCCATACCCATAGCTTACTCTGACTGTTCCTTTTACTTATATATCTTCTAGATCTCAAGTGGTGGCGTCTTTTCCGTGGATTGACCTCCCTACTGCCAACCTAGAAGTTGGCAGATTGGGAGCCAAAGCATCACATTTTTCCCTTACCCCTCAACTTTCCCTTCATAATTGCTGAGGGGCACAGGGCCTTGGGTGGGGCTTTGGTTTCCCGGGCGTTTCCGCACCCTCCTCAGCTCCCTGCCTTGGAGTGGCTTCGGTCACCCGGGCTTTGTTAGTGGTAAGCAGGGAGGATTTTGTGGGGGCGCTCGTTTATGGCCTTGGCATTGCTCGAGACCTTGGGGCTGTTCGGCCAGACAGCCTGGGGAACAACAACAACAGTTACCACAGATTGTTAGACCACATCGTCCACCAACAACACTGTCACTGTTATCTGTCAATAAAACACACTAGCTGGCCCCAACCTCCAACCCTAGACTTCACGGTTTGCTGGCCAGTGCTCTACCAACGGCACTACGGCATTTCCATTTTATTTTTATTTTGTAGTATTTGTTGTGATATCATTACTATGTCCATGTCCAGTATTGAGAGACACTTGTTAATACATACACTGTTATATTTCTTCCATAGAAAGCCTGTGAGTTTAATCCAAAAGATGGAACTTCAAGACATCTCCTTGGTTACTGGTAAGTTGACTGTACCTGTACATCAGTCTTAACATTTTATGTATGTATGTATGTAAGGGTTCCTGCTGTCCCACTCTCCTACGTACCTCTTCATTCCTCAGTCTGTACCAACTTACCAAGTATCTAACAGCCATGTTAACCAAATATGCTCTGCTACCAATGTTAATTTTAGTTACTGACCTTACATACATAGATACATACATAAAATTTTAAGACTGAGTGTTCCACACATAAGTGCAGTTTCAGTCTCTTGTCCTAATGGCGGCGTTCCAGGCAACCCTGTTAAGGGCTGCTTCACTTGTCAAGTTCTTGGATTTGAGATCGGCGCGTATAGTCCGATCCCAGGTCTTCCTCGGTCCACCCCTTGGTGCAGCTCCCTCCACAATCACAGACCTGCATTTTTTCACCCAATTTTGTTCATCCATTCTCTCCACATGTCCATACCATCCCAGTCTACTTGTACGCATCACCTCGCTAATACTCTTTATACCTAAACGTCTCCTCAGCTCAACATTTGTTATTCTATCCTGTAGCCTGGCCTCACACATCCATCTCACCATTCTCATCTCATTACGCTCCATTCTGTTGACATCCTCTACTTTAACGGCCCATGTTTCTGAGGCATACGTCATTGCACTTCTAACACATGAGGCATACACCTTTCCCTTCAGGGGGAGAGGCATTCTTTTCATGGTCAGGATTGGCATCAATTCTCTGAACTTCCCCCAGCCACACCTAATTCTAGCAACAGTGGCAGCCTCGGCCCCACCACCGGCAGAGATGGTATCTCCTAGGTAACAAAACTTGTTCACCAGCTCCAAAGACTCATTTCCAAAATTCACAGCCACAGGATCATCACTTAACACAAGCTCGCCTTTGCACACTACGCACTCAAATTTCTCTATTTCTGACATATCCTTCGGCAGGGGCCCCTTTATTCTACTACAGCGCTTACTCCCATGGTGTACCCAACATCGACAGATGCTACAATGAATTGAGTTAACGCCCACTCCCTTTCCACACACTGCACATGGGTATGCACCGCTCTTTTCCACATTGCCTCGTCTCAAACTACAATGCATAACCTTGGTTTTGTTAATATTAACTCTAAAACCCTTGCTCGCCATGCCCTCTCTCCACTCTCTGAATTTGGCCTCAGCATCCTGCATACTGTCAGCTATTAGGACTAAATCGTCTGCATAAAACAGTTCCAACGGGAGTCCGCCTCTAAAAACTCTAGACAGCGCCTCCAAGACCATAATAAAGAGGAGGGGGCTTAACACTGAACCCTGATGGACTCCAACACGGACTGCGAACTCATCACTCAGTACACCCTTCACCCTCACCGAACTTCGCGAATCCTCATACATCTTCATTATCACACGCACAAGCCACTCTTCCACACCAAGTTTCCTCATAGCCCACTGTACAACATCTCTAGGTACCCTATCAAAGGCCTTCTCCAGGTCCACAAACACAAAGTAAAGATCCCTGCCTTTTAGTAAGTATCTTTCCTGTATCTGCCTGACTATGAAGATAGCATCGGTTGTACCACGTCCTGGCATAAAACCAAACTGCATATCATCAATAGAGATGCTTTGCCTGATCAAACCCTCAAGGACTCTCACAGACCTTCATGATTTGGTCAAGCATTTTCAGGCCCCTATAATTTCCTCTATCTAGCGCATCCCCTTTTCCTTTGTATATATTTACTATTACACTTTTGAGCCAATCCTCTGGGATTTTCTCATCTTTAATAATGGTGTTTATCAACTCAGTGACTAAGTTTACACCAATCTCCCCTGAGGCTTTTATCATCTCAGCGACAATGTCGGAGCAACCTGGAGCTTTACCGTCCTTCATTTTATTGATTGCGTCGCTCACTACAGCTGGTGCTATCAAAGGAGGGGGCCCAGATATTGGTTTTTCGATACTAAGCTGTTCCTTATCTCATTCAAACTCTACATTTAGCAATGTACCTTGTACCTTAGTTAAGGAAGAAATAACCTTGGGGTTTAAGCCATACAGCATGAAGAAGTCAATATGTCAACCAGTACCTGTACTGCAGTAAGTCATGTCCTTTCGGTCAGGCTTGATTTGTTGTTTCCTTTACAGCACCCAAGAACACATAAAGCTTGTGTCCTCCTTCCTTCTATCTATCGCCGGACACCTTACTCCCCTTACGAGGGTGGCCATACACAGAATGCCCCCAAGCGAACCTATTCCCTGTGAGAGGGACAACCCAAGCCAGTTTAGTGAAGGACTTACAGGATTGACCACTCAATTTAGGATCCGTCCGACTCCGAGGCCCTGTGTATCTCGTTAGCACTATTTTTCTACAGTGGTGTTCGACTAATCCATCCACTAACCTGCCTTACCCTTAGGTAAGCAGTACAGATTTGTATCAGGTTTACTCCCCTAGACAGGTTGCCAACCAAGGCTGACGAGTCCCATCCACCCGGATTTGTATAAGGTTGTCTCCCCTAGATGAGTTGCCGACCAAGGCTAACGAGTCCCATCCATCCACCCATCCTCCTTCCTTAATGTTAGTTAAAATAAGACTTCAGAGGCTATTAACTCTTCTGGATTATTATGCCAGCACACTTTAAGTCAACAATAGCATCAGGAACTCCAGTCCCTTGTCCTCCTTCGATGGCCTCCAATAGTAAAGTGCCTAGCCAACCACTAACCCAGACTATCCCAAACAAAGAACCAAACAATGAACCATCAACTGAAACAAGTCAACAGAAACCTAACTGCTTCAACTGAATGAACCACATAAGTTAGAACAAAATGAATGAACCATAATCAAATTTCAAATGAACCCTGAAGTTTAAACACAAAGAAATGAAACATTAACACCTGTTTGATTTGCTTGTTTTGTAAGTTTTACATTAAAATTAAATTGTATAATCATTAGGCGATCAGAGTACAGTTGGGTGTATGTACAATTGTATATGATAAGATTAATACTGTAAGCCGTATTCGAGAATGCATCATACATCGTAGGCTTGTGCATAAACCTTTAACTGTCTTGATAGTGTAATGCTTAGTGCGCCAAATTTTGGTGCGAGTATCCTACAGTAGGGTTCAAATCCTTGGAGTAGCACATGTATTCATTGTTTCATTAATTTCATTAATTATGTTTATTTGTAAGTTAATTGGTTGGTTGGTGATGATATGAATATCGTCCAATTTAAGTCTTTGGATATGATTATATGGCCAAACCAATGCTATTTCATGTTAATTTTCTTGTATTCCTTCTCGTATTCATTCAAGTCATCAAACAAAATGCTCTAGTTTGAAACCACATACCGCTAGTGTTTTTATTAAGTTCTATTAGCTTAATGTTCTTGGTGGCTTTTAAGGGCGAGCAGATTAGCTTAATGTTGTGCAGTTCCTATTTTGGTTTGTTTGTTTTGAAAGTTTTAAATTTTGATTTAAGTTATTTTGCTTTTATATTGTCTTTTTCCAAGTTTTGGTTTGTTTAGTTTGCAAGTTTTAAATTTTAATTTATATTGTGCAGTACCTGTTTTGTTTGTTTGTGTTATTATTTAGCCATGTTGTTTTATGTGTTTCAGGTACTTTAGCATCGCCAGCATCCCGTGGTACCAGAGGAACATTGCCGCCGTGATCTTTGCCACCCCTCCCTCCGGCACCTACCAGGAGGCGCTGGACCAGTTCCTGATGGCGGAGCAACTGGAACCAAACTTTTACAGGTGACACATTTAACACGTCTCACTTTATTTGTGAATACCGGTACATGATTAGATTGATATCCAGTATTTGATTAATGGATATATAATTGTAGTCTTGTACTTAACCTTTAACTGTCTTGATAGTGTAATGGTTAGTGTTCAAGATCTGTATGTGGTTAGTTAGTTAGTTATGTAGAGCAGATTAACCTAACCCAGATTTGAATCCCAGGTGGATCATATGCTTTCATTAATTTCATTGGGAGGTGTTTGGAGTGAACAAAATAAATTAAATTATTTATACAATATTGATATACAAAGTGGTGTACAGTCAGGGAAGAGGTTAACCTTAACTGAACAAGATGTGGAAATACACTTAGATTACCAGGCTAAGTGAGGTACCTTTATTTGTCTCGTGGTAATGTGTCTGCCCCCCTCTCGGAGGGGGGATGATGTAAAAAATATTAATTTATTTTACATTGACTGAGGGTCATGTTGTCTATTTAAGGAACATGACTGATTCTGCAAGGGATCAGGCACATGGAGAGTAACTAAGGCATTCCTGTGTAAACATAGTACAGTACTGGATATCCATTTTAATAATATATAGATGATAAAACCCAAGTTTTCCTGACGGTCTATTGTTCTACCCTTACAGTAAAAATCTTCTGATGATCGGTAAGTGTTTCCTGCAGCTGGGTAAGAAGGCGGAGGCTCGAGAGTACCTCCAACGTACAGCACAGTATCCCATCAAGACCCAGGATGATAGAGAGTCAGTGGAGGAGGCTAACACTCTACTCAACAAACTCTAAGGTTCAATGGTCCTAATGATATTTGTAATTTTGAATGACCACTCAAACCCTAGATAGATTACTGTACTCCTATGGTCTAAACCCTTAAAGAGCTCCCTAACGATAAAACATTTATTTGTTTATTAATATACAGCATATACTACAGCCTCAGTTAACATATTTTTAACTTGACCAACCACTCATAGTACAACAACCTAATATCATCCATGTACAGTACTGCACAGGCTATTTTGATTGTAGGTTAAGGAAAATTAGAAGGGAACTAAATGTCTTCGCAGGATCATGGGCTATTACTGGAATAATTACGTCTCAAACCAGCAACTACTCTTTGAAACTGATACAAGATATATTAGTTGCATGGTCCGTCAACAGCAACTTGGGCTCTATGGGCATGTGGTTCACCTCCCTGATGCTGACCCTGCTTACCAGGTGGTCTCTACAGAAGACAACCCTGAGTGGAGGAGGCCTAGGTGAAGACCACAGAACTCATGACTGAGGCAAGTCGGCCAATCATGCTACAGGACTTGATATAGGCTGGGCAAGATGCCTGGAGTCTCGTCCGGGAGGATTCCCCAGTGTGGAATTGGAGGGTGAGTGCAGCTATGTGCTGTCATGAAATATGCCCCCATTGAATTTATTTTATAACTGGAAATTACTCCTTTAAGCCATGTCACTGGTATTGCCCTTCAAAGTTATTTAATTTTAAATAAACAATATATATATAAATAAATAGAATAATTTAGTATATATACAGAGTGTCTTATCTTGACTAAGAATTAAATATTTGTAGGTGTCCAGTTTCAGTTAAGTGAAGTGTCACCGTAGTACTTTAAGTATGGTATTGGTTTTGGTTTATTGTACTCACAAGCCATAATATGTGTACTGTACACTGATACAAGGCATGTATGTATATACTCAGCATCCAGGTAGTCCCAAGAGCAGCACCTCCCAGGGTGGAGGTAGGGTGTAGTGAGATCAGTTTATGAGAGGGCAGGATAGGGGAGGAGGTTAGTTTCCTCCATCCACAGCTCTCCCAGTAGTACCACCGTTGTAGGTGGATCTCATCGGTGTGTTATATACTTACAATAATTATAATGTAAAACTTGCAAAATAAACAAACCAAAACTTATATGAAGATAATAAAAAGACAAAATAACTAATAAAAATCGCTATGTACGGTAAGTCTTTTTTTCCAGCTGACATTAAGTTCAATACCTTAGTGAATAATGTGAATACTATGTGTCTGTAGTGTCAAGTTAGTGTCAATTTATCGTAATTAACAACATTCTTCGCTACAAAATCTTCGTAATGGCTTAGTAATGAAGCTGAAGACAGCAATTTACCGTCAGCTGGGAAAAAACAAAGTACTGTATATTATGACTTATGAGTGTACAGTACTGTGCTCTGAATATACTGTAGGTGTATGGGTTATATTATGACTTATGAGTGTACAGTACTGTGCTCTGAATATACTGTAGGTGTTTCTTACAGTTTCTTACAGTAGATCCTCTGGAAAAAGGCAAACTATGCCTGTGTATCCAGCTCAGTACCAGTACTTGCACTGCTGCGGTCGTTCACGGTGTTGGCGGCGGCGGTAGCAGACGCAACATTTTTACTATTCTGTATTTTTGTTTTATAATCAAACTTCAAATCTTGTCTTCCCCATGCTTTATCAAGATTACTTTCAAACTCCCTTATTGATTCGGAATCGACTACATACTGGGGCAGTGCGTTCCACTCATTTACCACTCTATCACAAAATGAGTTCTTTGCCTTCTCAAGCCTATTTCTTTCTTTGTAAATTTTCTTAGAGTGTCCTCTCGTTCTTGTTCCCTCCCGCATCAAGAAGATACCTTCACACACATCCTCATCGTACTTTCCTGACACTATCTTAAAAGTCTCTATCATATCTCTATCGTGTACGGGTTATATTATGACTTATGAGTGTACAGTACTGTGCTCTGAATATACTGTAGGTGTATGGGTTATATTATGACTTATGAGTGTACAGTACTGTGCTCTGAATATACTGTAGGTGTACGGGTTATATTATGACTTATGAGTGTACAGTACTGTGCTCTGAATATACTGTAGGTGTACGGGTTATATTATGACTTATGAGTGTACAGTACTGTGCTCTGAATATACTGTAGGTGTACGGGTTATATTATGACTTATGAGTGTACAGTACTGTGCTCTGAATATACTGTAGGTGTACGGGTTATATTATGACTTATGAGTGTACAGTACTGTGCTCTGAATATACTGTAGGTGTACGGGTTATATTATGACTTATGAGTGTACAGTACTGTGCTCTGAATATACTGTAGGTGTATGGGTTATATTATGACTTATGAGTGTACAGTACTGTGCTCTGAATATACTGTAGGTGTACGGGTTATATTATGACTTATGAGTGTACAGTACTGTGCTCTGAATATACTGTAGGTGTGCGGGTTATATTATGACTTATGAGTGTACAGTACTGTGCTCTGAATATACTGTAGGTGTACGGGTTATATTATGACTTATGAGTGTACAGTACTGTGCTCTGAATATACTGTAGGTGTACGGGTTTTATTATGACTTATGAGTGTACAGTACTGTGCTCTGAATGTACTGTAGGTGTGCAGGTTATATTATTGCCTTGTTTTGTAAAAACACTTTATACTTTTGGGTAATTTGTTGGACAAAAAAAATAAAAATGCTCCTAACCAAATACTGTAATTGGAAAGCACAGTTTGCTCCTGATTAGAACGTTCACTTTTTAGTTCGGTTCGACAAACAAAACAAACTAAATATTTGCCTAAGTGTTGTTACAAAATGTGCTTTATGCTTCTAGTCAGTAGTCAATGCAAGAACAAAGTAGGGATCAAGAATATTGGGTTGGAAATTATAGCACACATTATAAATTCACTGTGATATTTGCTTGTTTTTTATAGATCCAAAATATATATCAACTTTAGCACACATTATAAATTCACTGTGATATTTGCTTGTTGTTTATAGGTTTTGAGGCAAGTAAATTGTTCCATAAATTTAATCTTTTTAGGGTCCATTATTGTGACTGTATTCTAAAATTTGACATCAATAATTTTAATCAAGCCTTTTTAACTTGAAGTTTCTTGTATAACCTCTGCTTACTTTTTGTCTGTATTTATTGTTTTTTGTCTGTATTTATTGTTTATCTTTTTCTTTTTCTTTTTCTATTATTAATATTAATATTGATGATTTTTTAAATTTATTGTTCTTGTTAACCTGTTAAGCGCTAAATAGCCCTAGGAGCTAGGGTAGTTATTTGTGTATTTCTAGCCTTGGATTCTGACAGAATTCGTTATATTTACAATATAGACCATTATTTGTTTTCGGTATGCTTTTATTTTACATATATGATGTATATATGAACCTTCAAGAGTGCTAAAATAAGTGGGAAAAGCATTTGGGTGGTGAAAAACGAAGATATTGGCCACCCGGTCGTAATGTCAGGCGAGAGAGAGCTACAGTCAACCCTCCTCTCTCGCTGTCTGTGAGGTAACTGAGGGGAGCGGGGCGGTGTGGGCTGGTATCTGTGTGGTACATATCGATCTTTTCTGCAACCCACTTGTGCTACATTATCGCGGGAGAGAAAAATAACCGATAAATGATGATAATAAGAGGGAAAATAGGTGATAATTGAGGAGGGGAGGGAGGGGGGAATAAGGTGGGGAAGGAGGGGAGGGGGGTGGGTGAGATTTACATGGATGAGTACTGGAGGGGAATTATCTCACCTAGAGACAAATTTTTTTTTTTTGATAGGCCCTTTTTTTTTTTGGAAAGCTTTTTTTATGGTCCTGCTTCCGTGAGGCCTATCGCGTTCCCTATAGGAAGCCTTCCGTGAGGCCTATCGCGCTTGCCGGGTGAAAAGAATACTCTTTGTTTAAATCTGTTGTTACTTCATATTTTGCAATTATTTGTCTTTATATTATATGTATTCATTGTCGATAGTATCAATTGCTTACTTTTGCGATTTCCTTAGTTTATTTGTGCTATAAATGTAGGTTATTTGTAGGGTAGTTATTGATAGGGGTCACTTGAGGCATGCTATGCTTACAGGTACCTACCCGATAGCACTATCGTTAGTGAGTGCTGTACTGTATTTTATATATTATTTTGTAATAGTATAGATATCTTATCAATATTTGTATTTTGTACTATTGTTAATGTCTTGTCATGTTGCAAATTTGATTTTAAATAATATTTTGACATTTAACATTTAGTTTCTTTATTCATGCAGAGTTTAGTAAAATTTGCCAGAACGTCCCGGACTTCCCAAACTTGACTACTTCCTTTAACGTGACGATAGTGCGTTGTTATATGTGCGATTAGTTTGCTTGGGAAACAGATTAACTTGCTCATGTAGTAATGTACACCCTATGTGGTGGATTGTGTTCTTTTGTTTAATAGTTTTCATTTTAGTAAGCGTTGTTTCCACATAGCGATTTTGATAATTTAATTTGACTTTATATTGTCCTTGTCCCAATTTTGGTTTGTTTAGTTTGCAAGTTTTACATTTTAATAGATCCAAAATATATATTGTTGTCTATACTCCTTTTTATTGTACATCAACTTTACTCATTTGATTATATTTCATTTTTGAGGTATCTTCCTTGAGTGTTCTAATATTGGATTATATATTTTTAAAGTAAATAAATCAAACTGCTTACTATGGTTTATATGGTGATGGGCTGGTCTATCAGAGTGAGAGTTGAGCGTTCTCTGCCATACCCATAGCTTACTCATTACATTACATTAATGAAGTCAACGCACCAGGCGACAAAGGCCATATGGCACGAAATAGTTAAAGACGGGAAGGAAGTTAACTAAATATCATCGAGAACTCGAACATGAAGGAAGGACATAATACGGGAGATAGAAAACGAGGGAGATTCAGAAAGAAAATCTGCAAGACATGGCGGCCGGCGGAGGAAAGCCAGAAAAGGGAAGAAACGCGTGCGGGCAACGGAAAATAAGGGGCAATCGAGGAAAAGATGGGAGACAGAAAGCTGAACGGTACAGCGCGAGCAAAGAGGCGGAGGAGAACGGGACATTAAAAACGAATGGGTAAGTCTGGTGTGGCCAATGCGGAGACGGGCCAAAGCCGTCTCCCAACGGCGATTACGGTGGGAGGGATCAGACCACCCAGAAACGGACGGTTTGACAGAACGAAGTTTATTAACGGAGATAGCGGACCACTGAGTCTGCCACCTCGACCAAAGAAACCTGGACAAGGCAGGGAAGAAATCAGAGGCCGGGACAGCAAGTGAGGAGCGGGTACCCCGCACGGCAGCAGAACGAGCAAGGCAATCAACCCGCTCATTACCGCAAACGCCAACGTGACTGGGAACCCAGCAAAAACGTACAAGCTTTTTGCGGACGGAAAGGCGGAAAAGCCATTCCTGAATGGAAAGAACTAAAGGGTGTAGAGCAGGGGAGGACTGTAAGATAAGTAGAGCACTGAGAGAATCAGAGAACAAAGTAAAGGACGAGGAGGGGAAGGAACACATAAAACGGAGGGCAATAAAAATAGCATAAAGTTCAGCAGTTAATATACTGGCAACGGGAGGTAAAGAATATTGATACGAGCAAGTGGGAAAAAGGACGGCAAACCCCACGCCTACCGACGTCTTGGAGCCATCAGTAAACACAGGAGTGGTTGTAGCGTGAAGAGAGAGGTGATCTAAGAAACGAGACCGAAGAACGAGGGGAGAAGTAGAGGACTTGGAACAAGGGAGGATGGAAGGGCAAACCGAAGGACGAGGGAAAAGCCAGGGGGGAAAAGAGCAAAAGCGGAAAGGGAGGACGTTAGAAACAGGGAAAGAGCACGATGCGAGCAGCGAGAGCATGCGGACAGAAAACGGAGAACCAAGACAGGGGTGAGACGAAAAAGTAGCAACGACCGAAGGGGGAAGGGAAAGATGTGAAGATGGGAATTGTTGAAGGCGAGCGTAAGAACGAAGGGACAGGAGAGCCCGACGGCGATAAAGAGAAGGGAAACCAGACTCAGCATAGAGGCTTTCAACAGGAGAGGAACGAAAAGCACCAAGGGCAAGACGAAGACCAGAGTGATGAACAGAATCAAGAGCATGGAGAACAGAATAAGAGGCTGAAGAGTAAACTTGACAGCCATAATCCAACTTAGAGAGGACAAGAACCGTATGAAGCCGAAGAAGAAGCGCTCGATCAGCACCCCAAGTGAGGTGGGACAAGGACTGAAGAAGGCGGAGGCGGAGTAAGGCAGCAACCTTGAGAGAAGAAACATGAGCGGACCAATTAAGACGAGAATCAAAAGTAAGACCCAAAAAAGTAGTAGAGGAACGATAAGGGAGGGCAGTACCATAAAGAGTAAGAGGAGGATGAGGAATAGAATGGCAACGAGTAAAGGACATCGCGCAGGATTTGGAGGGAAAAACGGAACCCGTGGCGGGTTGCCCATGAAGAAACAGCCAGAATAGCGGATTGGATAAGAAGACGTAAAGCAGCAATATCTGAGTCGGCTGCGTAAATCGCAAAGTCGTCGACATACAAGGAAGACCGAACCCCGACAGGAAGAGAAGACACGATACCGTTGATAGCAATGAGAAAAAGGACGGTACTCAGGACACAACCCTGAGGGACACCTTCCAACTGAGGGTAAAGACGAGATAAGTGGGAAGCGACTCTGACACGAAAGGACCGAGAAGAAAGAAAATTCTGAATAAAGACTCCTAGATTACCGTAAATGCCACAAGAACGGAGCTGACGCAAAATGTGGTACTTCCAGGTAGAATCATAGGCTTTTTCGAGATCGAAAAAAACAGCAATGACAGTTTGACGACGAGCAAAAGCTGTCCTGATATAAGATTCCAAGCGAATGAGGGGGTCAAGCGTACTACGAGCACGTCTGAACCCGAACTGGGAAGAAGATAACAAATGGCGCGACTCAAGAATCCACATGAGACAAGCGTTAATCATACGTTCAAAGAGTTTACACAGGCAACTGGTAAGGACAATAGGGCGATAGTCCTGCGGGGAGAACCCAGACTTGCCAGGTTTAAGAAAAGGTATGGTCAGGGCAGTACTCCAAGAGGGAGGGAAAACACCAGAAGACCAAATCTTGTTATAGAGAGCTAACAAGAAGACCAGAGCTTGCGAGGAAAGATGTTTGAGCATGAGATAATGGATACCATCAGGACCCTCAGAAGTGTTCTGACAGGCACGGAGAGCGGTGCGTAACTCAGTTGAGGAAAAAGGAGCATTATAGGATTCGTCAGAGGAAAGACTAAAAGTAATTGGAGTACTTTCCGCAACGACTTTAAGCGAGTGAAACTCAGCAGAGAGGTGAGAACCACTGCTAACTGAGCTAAAGTACGAGCCCAATCGATTAGCAATTGTTTCGGAGTCTGCCACAGAAACACCATCAATGCGGAGGACTGGAGCACGGAAGGGAAGATGTTTACCAGAGATCTTACGAATACGTTTCCAAACCGAAGCGACAGGAGTGCGAGACGTAATAGAAGAAACACAGGACTCCCAACTCCGGCGTTTAGCGGCTTTGGTAGTACGACGGAAAAGAGCAGATGCACGGCGAAAGAGAAAAAACGACTCCTGAGAAGCAGGGGTGAGACGCTTACGGCGAAAACTTTTCCAAGCCGCCCGTTTAACCCGGAGGGCCCTGGAACACTCAGGAGACCACCAAGGGACGCATTTAGACGAGAAAGGGCGAGACGTCCGGGGAATGGACGTCAAAGCAGCACCGAAAACCAGATCCAGAAAAAACGAGAGCATGACACGGACCGATGAGAAAGGAGGAGGAAGCAAAGAAGGAACAGTAAGGGAAGCGAAAGAAGACCAGTCCGCCCGCTGGAAGCACCAACGAGGGGAGTTAGGAGTAGGAGAGTAGGTAGTCAGAGAAAGGAGAATGGGAAAATGGTCGGAATTGTGAGAATGCTCGAGAACTGACCAATGAAAATCAAGGGAAACTGAAGGGGAACACAGGGAAAGATCGATACAGGAAAACGTACGAGTCCGAGCATCAAAATGAGTAGGAGCACCAGAATTAAGGATAAAAAGATTACGGGCCGAGAGAAAAGGTTCAAGCCGACGACCCCGGGGTGAAATAACATTGTCACCCCACAAGGTGTGCCGACCATTAAAATCACCAAGGACTAAGAATGGAGTGGGCAACTTAGATAAAATCCCGGAGAATTCGGTAAAATCGATGGGAAGAGAAGGCGACAAATACACAGAAACCACTGTTAACCAGCGGTCAAGATAGACTCTAGCAAAGGTGCAAGGGAAATGAGTAGAAAAGGACAGCTCTTCAAAAGGGACAGAACGATGAATAAGAAGACAAGTATCATGGAGAGAGTGGGGAGAACTATAAAAAGAGTAATGAGGAAAGGGAACAGGAGGAGAGAAAAGACGAGTCTCCTGAAGACAAACGACCTTAGGGGAGTGAAGAGAAAGAAGAAAACGTAAGTCAATCCTTTGAGCATTAAGACTACGAAGATTCCACTGCAAAATGGACATAATTAAAGAAAAAGAAAAAAGAAACTAAAAGGAGACAAAGGACGAAAAAACAACGAAAACAGACAAAAGAAAACCATAAAAGGAGGCAAAAGCCACCGAAAATAAGAACGCACAGAAAAAGAGGAAGGACACACATAGAAGGAAAGAAATATACACAAAGAACAATAAAGGTAAAACACACACACTTATGTACAACTAAGAAAAGGTGAATGAGGATAACGTGGAGAATTAAAAGGAGGCAAAAGCCAACAAAAAAAGAAAGGGAAGAATACACACTTATGCACAACAATGAAAAGTCGGATGGGCGAACGGGGAGACAGATAAAGACAAATAATGATAAAGGGAAAAATACACACTTATGTACAACAATGAAGAGGTGGATGGATTAACGGGGAGACAGAAGAGAAGGAGGCAGAGGGGAGGACCGAAAACCGGGGGGCATAGGGAGGCTTGACAGCGAAAGAGAAGAAGAAAGAGGAGGGCCAGAGTGAGAGGAGGGAAGGGCAGAGGACGAAAGAGAGACAGAAGGAAGAGAAGAAGGTTGGGAAGGGGTAGAGACGGAAGAGGGGGGGACAGGGGAAGGAGGAGGCGGTTGAGGGGTAAGGGGCAGTGTAGAGGGGACGGGATGAATGTCAGCTGAAACGGTAAGAGGCGGGGGACGAGAAGAATCGAGAAAGGCTCGAATCTTGGGAATGGACTCAAAGGACATGTTTAAGACAGAGGGAGGGCGAAGGCAGGAAGAAGAAGAAAGAGATAGAGAGGAGGAGGAAGGAGGCAACCTCTTTTTCTTCTTCTCACCGGGACTCTGACTCCGGACAGTACGGTGGAAGTCCCTGCGTTTAGAAGAGGAGTGGGGAGAGGGAGAACGGGAGGTACGGGAAGGAATTTTGGAAATCCGTTTGGTAGAGACAGGAGACCGGAAGGAAAGGGAACCACGAGACGAGGGAGGAGGAGAACGAGAGGAAGGCTTGGGATGGGACCGCTGGCGGGTGGGGCGTTGAGCCAAACCAGAAGAAGAGGGGCGAGGGCGAGGAGAGGAAGTGGAAGGAGAGGAAACGGAAGTAGGAGTAGAAGAGTCAAGCACAGAGAAAGAGTTAGACAAAGGGATAGAAGACGAAGAGACAGTAATAGGAGGAGTGGAGACAGAAGAAACCGAAGGCGGAGAAGTAAGGGAAGAAGGGACAGAGAGCGGAACAGAGGAAGGAGAGGAAGAGGAGGACGAGGACAAGGGAAGCGGAACGGAGGGAGTGGAAGAAGAGACGGGAGGGTGAGAGATAAGTGCAGAAATCGGACGAGGTGAGAAGCCCAGGCGAAGAGCTTCCTTACGGGCAGCAGAGTGAGTAAGGCCTTGTTTTGCTTTAAGAATTGTAACTTCAGATTCAAATTTGTAAACGGGGCAATCATGGGAATAGGCAGGATGGGAGGCTTTACAGTTGAGGCAGCAGGGGGTCGGAGACGGGCATGCATCAGCAATATGGCCAGGTTGCGCACAGTACGGGCATGTAGGATAGTCGGGGTTGAGAGAGCGACAGTATTTCACGGGATGGCCAAAACGCCAGCAACCCCTGCACTGCTGAGGGCGGGGAAGGGATTCTAAGACGTCGATGCGAGTACCACCGACAATAACGTGAGAAGGGAGAATATTACCATCGAACGTTATTTTAGCGATATTAGAGGGATAGCGGCGATTGTGGCGAGGTTGGATGGTGTAACAGACAATATTAATTACAACATGGTCTTGAGCAACAACGGCCTTCCCAATAAGGTCGGCACAATCTTTGAAGTCCCGATCACCGAGTTGGATATAAGAAGGGATCAGGACAGTACCTGTGCACGAGTTCAGTCTTTGGTCTTTAAAAGCAGGGATGGGAGTACCGTTGGGATCTGCAAAGGCCGCCATAGCAGCAGCCTGACTCTCGTTTTGCACTGTAACTAGACGGGAATGATCATGACGAGAGTGGAAAGTGACATCCTTGCCCACCCTCTGAAGGAGACTGAGGTGGAACAGAAGGTCATCTCCGGCAAGAGGGGCTGAGGCGGGGATAGAAAAGAATTTAACAAAATCGGCAGGGGCAAAGAGATCGGAGAGAGGAAGAATAGAAGAACGAGGGCGAGCAGAAGAAGAAACTGAAGTAGATGGAACCGAAGGCGAAGGAACTGAAGAAGAAGAAAAAGGAGAATATGGTTCGAAAGTGACGATGTGAGATGAGGAAGCAATGGAGGAAGGAAGAGTGGCAGATGCAGTAGAAGGGATAGCAAGCGACGGAAGAGAAGAGGGCGGAACTGGCGGAGCAGGGAGGGATAT
This sequence comes from Lithodes maja, assembly GCA_037953745.1. Classification (NCBI taxonomy): domain Eukaryota; kingdom Metazoa; phylum Arthropoda; class Malacostraca; order Decapoda; family Lithodidae; genus Lithodes; species Lithodes maja. The sequence continues at coordinate 22,485 of JBAKBP010024261.1, forward strand.
GGAAGAGGAAGCTTGAGAAGAAAGAGCAGGCTGAACTAATGAAGAATCGGAAAGAGAGGTGACACACTCCACGTCTACCAAAGCCGAAGCCGAGGAAGGCGCCGGAGAGCGGTCAATGAGGAGAGAGTCAGAGGTTTGAGCTGGTACGGTACGAGTAGGTACGGATGCGTCTAGGGCGGAAGCCCCAGAGGAGTTGAGAAAGGTCAGGTGGAGAGTCCGTGAGATCGCGTGGGACGGGGACAGGGTGCGCCTTAGCTTGGTCCGGGGGAGTGGGGTTGTATGGACGGACCATGATGACCCAAGTTGTTTTTACTATTCTAATTTTGGTTTGTCGGAAAACGAAAAAGGAAAGAAAAACTAACCAAGGGGAAGAAAAAGAAAGAAAAAGAAAAGAAAAACAGAAACAAAGCAAAAATAAAGAGCGTACCAGAAGAGCTAACAGAGCCCCCCGTCGCGAGGCAGGAAGCTCCGACCCCCACACCGACGGCACAAACAGGGGCAGGTCCGAGGGGGTTCATCCCCATACCCTACCCCCCTAGACAAGGGGGGATAGCACCACTACGTACAGAGAGGCCTAGCTTAGGCAAAACCGCTATACTGGGACTGAGGGCAAAATGAATTGCAAACATCCCCAATCTGTACGTAATGGAGGGCAGCCGGACAGAAGCCAGGAAACCCACCAGGAAGGTAGACCGGACCCCCGGAAACCGAGACCGGGCCTCACTGATGGGCGGTCCATGGAGCGACAGCACGGGCGACCGCGCCGCCGCCCCCGGTACCAACCCCCACGTGCAGTGAGCTAGCTGCCACTGCCCCTGTAAACGGGTAGGAGTCAGAACTCCCCACTCAGCGAGGGAAGGCGTCTAGAGCCTAGCCGGCACAATTTAGTGAAAAAGAGGAGGAAACCCTCCGCAAAGCGAGGTCAAAATCGGGAACCAGAAAAACGCCGTCACCGGAAGGTTCCGCTTATCCCAAAGACGACGGGGGGGTACTTCGTCCACGACGCCGCTGTAATCCCTGCTCCGTAGAGTGGATGTACAGCGACCCCGCTTCGAGCCCCGCCACCACGACAAGGTGGCCCCCCAACGGCGGGGCATAGCTTACTCAGACTGTTCCCTTTACTTACTGTATATATTTTCTAGATCTCAAGTGACGGCTTCAGCTTCTTTACACTCGTTTAACTATTGATTATGGAATATTATTGATTTATTTCACCATTGTAACCATTCTTATGTCACTGTACACTGCTTTCATGCATCGATTCGGACGGTCAAAAATTATCGATAGATTGCCTTGGGCTGTGTTGCAAGCACAAGTCAGCTGATTGACTGTGTAAGTATTTTGTGTTTCGCGGTTTGTCCACCTTGACAACAAAACTTTCTCTTGCGCGATTGAAAGCTTGATATAGAGCCAAGCTTGATACAAGGCCAACCAGGTTCCATGGCGTAGTGCATAAATGCGCTGAATTTTGGTGTGAGTATCCTAGGTTCGAGTCCTTGGAGTGCCACATGTATTTGTTGATTTCATTAATTGAGTTTAGAAGTAAAGTTGGTTGGTGAAAAATATGAAATAAGACCATCCGGGTCTGGGGGGTTTATGTTGCCACACACCAGCAGTAGTCATAGAAATACAGACACAATTTTTTTTTTTTTATTATATATATATTTTTTTTTTTTTTTTTTTTTTATAAATATGTAACAATTATTATCTTGGTCATATGTACAGTATACTGTATATAATTAATATAGATATACAGTATGTTAGGAAGCTCACAAATACATGTGAGTATAGTACAGTCAGGTCTCGATATACTCGGTTAATTCGTACCGTGTATTAGAAATGACAGGCCTTATGGGCTAGGAATCCTCCTCCTCTTGTATAAAAAAATTCTCCTACTCGACGGGTGAGGGAACGTGAAAGTGGTCCCAGACCATGAGAATAGGAACTTTAAATGTTGTTTCTGTTTGGGTTCTGTCTGATGTTGGCCACCCCCAGCAATGGGGTATGTGCCTGATTATACATACAGTACATACTTTCCCAAAGTCCCTTATTTGAGCCTTTAGCCTATTTTAAGCCGACATTATACCACCAACAAAAACTTATTAGTGTGTCAGGCAGGCAATAACAGCATCTATGAGAACTGTTATGGACCTGCTACTGACTATCTGCGTGTCAGGCACGCAATATCCTTCAACGTAAACAAACCATATTCTCTTGTTTTGTGTTGTCTGCTACGATCTGCGCAGTCCAGCCATTGGTCCGGCACCGACCCGGATTTGCAGCAGGACCCCCGTCGACCGTAAATGTCCACGTATATACAAAATATTTCCGTGTTATGGCCGACCTTGGAATTTTTGGAGTTACCATGTCCAAACAAATCTGTGTATACGAAACGCGCGTATATCAAGACCTGACTATATATACAAATATGTTTACCCTGTCTGGGAATATATATATAGAGAGTATTTAAAATGATATATAACTAGGATATTTCTCAAAATATAAAATTCTGTCTTTAGGAATGTTAACCCCGTAAAGTGGGCCTGTTTCTAACACGCCGTATCACCACCTGCGGTCTGTTAAGGTGGCTCTAAATCTGTAAAGGAATGAGTTACTGTATTGCAAAAATATAACTTCTGGAATTACTGTATTCCCATAGAAACCAAGATCTTGTTCCAAGCTGGTTTGTGGGGTTGCCTGTGGTAAGGTAAAGAGAAGGGCGTTCTCTATCTTTTTCCGGACGCCTTACTCCCCTTTATGAGGGTGGCTATACACAAAATGACCCTAAGCGGACCTATCCCCTGTTTTGGCGGGAATATTCCGAGCCTGACACCAGGCATTTTCACAATTTTTTTTTTTTTTTCACTCGCTCTTAACTGCGAAACAAAGGGTTACGGAAAATAAAATTGTGGTATAAAGTTGGTGTTCTGGCCTATGTGAAGAAACCACAATCTTCCTCCCAGCTGTCCTGTGAGGAAGTGGAAGTTTTTAGGAGTTCCAGAGCAAACAATGAGTGATTGTACAAGTGTGAGGTTTGGCATCCTCTACCCAACCTTAGCTGTTTCTGTCTGTCTCTTTTACTGTCCTCCTTTTCCTTCTGTGGGCAGGGGGCTAGGAATCCTCCTCCCCTTGCATAATTCTCCTACTCGACGAGACAGAGAAACAGGTGAGAGAACGCGAAACTGGTCCCGGACCATGAGAATTGAAACTTTATATGTTGTTTCTGTTCAGGCTCTGTCTCGAGTCGGCCACCCCCAGCAATAGGGTATGTGCCTGAGTATATACATAGAAGTGTGCACTGGCATGCAAGGCCCGTGTGTACTGGACTCTGAGCGGAGTGATCTCGCCTCACCTCACCTCACGTGGATAGGCAGCCTGGTGGCATCGGGTAACTCTGCTATATTCTTGGTAGTACCGGGAGCATTTGTTAACCGCGGGAAATACAAAAAAAATACAGCCCCTCGGTATAATTCTAGCGGTGGCTCCAACTCGATTTGGGTATTAATGATTTCCGTTCATCCTTACTTATTGGTTTCTGGTATTATATACTGGGGTTTTAGTTTTAAAATGATACTAGGTTAGGTTGTTAGGTTAGGCTAATAAAAAACTTAATTGCACCAATTCATAATATCACAAAACATGAAATATGAAGGAAAACTAGGTAATCAAAACAGTATCAATGCTAAAATCGATTTGGAGCCATTGCTAGAATTTTACCATCCCCTCATATGACGCGGCCCACCGAATTACCCAGGACACTACATACCGAACTTGCACACTCTAACCATTATACCATCAAGACAGTTAAAGGTACAGCACATCTATCTATCTATCTATTGCCCGACGCCGTGATCCCCGAAGGGGTGGCCACGAACGAACCGCCCCCATGCACCTCTGTCCCAAGTCAGTCGACGCCCCTCCTCCCAACCAGCACCGCCTTCGTTCATGTAGTTCCTCACTCCATCCTTCCACCTCATATTCGGTCTACCTCTCCCCCTCTGTCCCTCCACCTCGCTCTCGTACACCCTCTTAGTCATTCTCTCGCTTTCCATACGTTCCATATGGCCGAACCATCTCAAGTTGTTCCTTTTCACACTTTCCAGCACATCTACCTCCACACCACACCTCCTTCTTACTTCCTCATTAGTCTGTCTATCCCTCCATGTAACTCCGCACGTACTCCTTAAGTAATTCATTTCCACTGCTCTCACTCTTGGTCTGAGTCTCTCAACCAACGTCCATGCTTCGCTTCCGTAAGTCAGTGTCGGGATTACCACACTGTCATGCAAGGACTTCTTCACTTCCATACTGACCACCCTATTTCTTGTTACTGCTTTTAGCGTTCCTACAACCCTCTTCCCCTGTTGTACCCTCTCCCGCACCTCTTCATCCATAGTCCCATCTTTACTCAACACACTGCCCAGATACTTAAAAGAGTTGACGATCTCCATAGCCTGACCGTTCAGCTTCACCTCACACTCTGTGACTTCACCCCTTTCGAAGACCATAACCATGCTCTTCCCCGTATTTACCTTCAAATTCCGTTTTTCGCACACTGTTCCAAACTCATTTACCAGACCCTGCAACTCCCATTCATTATCACTCATCAGAACTGTATCATCCGCAAACAGCAGTATAGGTAGCTTCCACTCAATTCCCTCCCTTTTCAGCGATACACCAACATCCACTGCTCTTGATAGTATTTCTTTCATAACCCCATCCATATATACAGTAAACAACCACGGGGACATCACACACCCCTGTTTCAAACCAACATTCAGGTCAAAGAACTCGCTCTGCTCACTCTCCACACGTACTGCCGCCTTTGCACCCTCATACATGCTCTTCACTGCTTTCAGCAACTTGCCCTCTACTCCGTATATTCTAAGTACTTTCCACAAACCTTCTCTATCCACTCTGTCATAGGCCTTCTCCAAGTCCATAAAGGCAACATACACCTTTTGTTTCTTCTCCAGATACTTCTCCACAACACAATTCAGGGTAAAAATCTGATCTACACATCCTCTTCCCTTCCTAAAACCTCCCTGCTCGTCACCTATCATTTCTCCGTTCTCACTCTCACTCTCTCAATCACTACCCTACTGTATACCTTCCCTACTACGCTTAGAAGACATATTCCTCGGTGGTTACCACACACTCCTCTTTCCCCTTTGCCCTTATATAGGGGGACTATTATGCCAGTCTTCCAGTCATCGGGTGCACTCCCCTTCTCCCATGCTAGTTTGCACATTTTCCATACCCATTCTATCACTATCTCACCACCATACCTCAACATTTCCCCACACACTCCATCTGTTCCTGGTGCTTTCCCCAACTTCACTCTTTTCATGGCTTCCCACACTTCTGACCTCCTGATCCCCACCTCCTCCTCCACTACTTCTCTTCTTCTCCCTCCCATACCATATCCAGCTATGTTTGCTGGCTCTTCATTCCTTTCATTTAGCAACTCACTGAAGTACTCCCTCCATCTTTCAACTCTCTCTTGCTTCTCGGCTAGCATTCTCCCATTCTTATCTTTCACACCCTTACTGTTTCCCTTGCTACCTTCCCTAACTTTCTTGACTTCTTTCCAGAACAGTTTCTTACTCTCCCTCCATTTTACACTCAGATTCCTTCCAAATTCCTCATCTACTCTTCTCTTACTTTCCTTCACTACTCTCTTCACCACCCTCTTACTCTCCACGTACCTCGCTCGTTTCTGTCTCTCGGAATCTTCATTCCCTCTACTACCCAACCACTCTCTATATGCTTTCTTCTTTTTTTCCACAGCTATTCTTACCTCTTCTGTCCACCATGCTGTACCTTTCACTCCCCTCCCTCTTCTCCTCACTCCACACACCTCCTCACATGCTGCACAGATCTCATCCTTAAACACCTTGCTCATCTCCTCCACTTCCTCCATAACTTCCAGGTCGAACCCACCTAGTCGTCTTTCCACTGCTCTCCTGTACTCCTCCCTGACTTCCTCCTCCTGCAACCTCTCCACCCTCCTCACCATTCCACCCTCCTCTCGCCTCCCTCCCGCTCTCCTCACCCACTTCTTTTGTATCCTAACCTTAGCTACCACTACATAATGATCAGACAGACCCCCTCCAATACCCCTATACACCCTAGCATCCATCACAGATTTCTTCATTCGTTCATCCACACATACATAATCAATCAATGACTTTCGTTCCACCACTGTCTTATCCTTCATCGTCAACATCCGTTTCCACGTGTACCTGTGGATCATTCTGTGTCGGAAGAAGGTGTTGGCTATCCACAGCCTCCTCCCCACACATACGTCCACAAGTACACTACAGCACATGACCACGATTAATATCCATTTATGGAATACCGGTCTCCCTCGATATACGATTGGATTATGTTACTGAAAACCCGATATTAAATTGAAAAATCGTGTAGCGAACCCAAAAATAAATGGGGTAAATGGGGATGCGTTCTCGGACCAGCCAAAACCCAAACCCAAACGCCTAGAAACCTAAAATAATATCATAAATCGGGGCATCGGATAGTGAAGGACGCCTGTACTAAATATCAATCTAATCATGTACTGAACTGTATTGCACTAGACATATCGAAAGCCTTCGATAGAGTCTGGCATAAATCTTTAATTTCTAAACTACCCTCCTTCGGTTTCTATCCCTCCATCTGTGCCTTTGTCTCTAATTTCCTTTCCGGCCGTTCCATAGCCGCGGTTGTGGACGGCCATTGTTCACTTCCTCACCCTATAAACGCCGGTGTTCCTCAGGGCTCTGTCCTATCTCCTATTCTCTTTCTAATTTTTATAAATGATCTCCTTAACTGTACCTTAATTCCCATCCATTCATACGCAGACGACTCAACCTTACACTACTCCATTAGTTTTTCAGAACGCCCCAGCCAGCAATCCCTCAACGACAAACGTAATGAAGCCATAGAACTCTTAAATTCTGATCTAAATATATTTCCAATTGGGGCAGAGAAAACCTTGTTAACTTTAATGCTTCCAAAACCCAATTTCTCCATCTATCTACCCGTCAGGATCTCCCAGCGGACTATCCCTTATTCTTCAACAATACAAAAATCAACCCTTCATCTTCTCTCAATATTCTTGGTGTCTCTTTTTCTTCTGCTCTCATTTGGAAGGCAGCCTCCCAGAAGCTGGGTGTGCTCAACCGCCTTAGGGGGTTCTTTTCCCCTGCACAGCTTCTTGCTCTGTACAGGGGCATAGTGCGCCCTTGTATTGAGTATTGTTCACATGTGTGGGGAGGTTCCTCTCACACCGCTCTCCTAGACAAAGTTGAAAGGAAGGCCTTTCGTATCATTAACTCCCGTCCACTCACCAACTCTCTGCAATCTCTCTCTCTCCGCCGCAATGTTGCATCTCTCGCTATTCTATCGCTACTATAATAATCAGTGTTCCTCAGAGCTATCCCAGTGCATACCACCTCCTTTACGTAGGGCACGTGGTACCCGTCTTGCAACTCAATCCCACCCCTACTCTGCAACTCTCCAACCCAAGAGTGAAATGTTACTCTCAAACTTTCTTCTACTCAACAGCTGAGCTCTGGAACTCTCTCCCAGAATCAGTCTTTCCCTCTTCCTATGACTTAAATTGCTTCAAACTCTGTGTGTCCAGGCATTTTGGCTCGAACGTCCCTTGATTTTGGCCCTGTCACTCTTTCAACTATGGGGGGGGCACTCGCTATAGGCAGTTATGCCTTTTGCCTCCCTCAATCACATAGAAAAAAAAAAAAAAAAAAAAAAATCAAGTACTGTAATCACAAAAATAAATAAACCGCATTCACCAATATCACAGTCAGTCTTAGTTTTAATAGCCTATTAACATTTTAATTTAGTGTGTTAAGAGCCACTATACTCTGTTTCTTTTTAGCTGACGGTAAATTGAATCCCTTAGCAGCTGATTTTTCGTTACTTATGGGAAAATATTAAGCCTTTATGTGTCTGCATCACATTAAGACTAAGTTTATATAATTATCACCATATTTCACAACAAAATCTTCAAAATAACTGAGAAATCTTGATAGGACTTTGCAATCTACCGTCAGTTGGAAAGAAACGGGATTACTGTAGTCTATAGTCTATTCGCTGTAAGTAGGCAAGAAATAATGACCTCTAAACTCTGTAACTCAAAAACGACTGGAGTAATCAAGCTAATGTTTATACAATTTGGGAAGAGTCAGTCAAGGAATAGATGTGGAAATTTACAGCCAATTTGCTCAAGCCCTTTTTGAGTTACAGAGGATAGAGGTCATGATTTCTCGCCTACTTACAGCGAATAGACTATAGTAGTACTGTACTGGTACTGTACTTGTTTGGTGTAGATTAGTAATGTTTATGGTAGAATATGAGAACTGGTACAGCCTCGGACAAAGACGGTATCTCTGAGGTAAGGTGCGGCAGGTGATGTGAGGCAGGAGTCCACCCCGGCCTTCAGTCCAAGTTGGCTACCCACGCGGTACACCAACTCTGCCTCCTCCATGTGGGGCAGTAGGCTACCCACACGACTCCGACCCTCGCGTGTTACACCGTCGTGCTCCAACCTGAGGAAACAGATAATCATACAGGTATATGGTACTGTATATATGTATATACTGTACAGTACTCAGGCACATACCCCATAGCTGGGGATGGCCGACTTGAGACAGAGCCCAAACAGGGAAATGGGGAATGGGCCTGAATACCTAGATAGATAGATAGAAAGGCAACCACGTCTGAGCCGTTACAATTCATGTAATGGAAAAAATATGATAAACCATTGTACTGTATGTATATGATTTACCAGAACAATACTATGAAATGATAAAATAAGTAACACCCTGTTCTTAACATTAATCATCAATTACAAACCCTAATGTACTTGAATAGACTAATGAAAGCATATGGTACTCCCGGGATTCGAACTCGAGACACCACACCCAGAACAATACTATGAAATGATAAAAAAATACAAAACCAAAGGTCCTCCCGGGATTCAAACTCGGGACACCACACCCAGAACTATACTATGAAATGCTAAAAAAATACAAAACCAAAGGTCCTCCCGGGATTCAAACTCGGGACACCACACCCAGAACAATACTATGAAATGCTAAAAAAATACAAAACCAAACTAAATAACTCACTTGTTGACAATTTGTAGAAGGATCTGAGGAGAGAGCCTGAAGGTAGCGAGGTATTCAGCGAGGTAAGACTCTTGGCCCATCTTAACATACTGGTGGTAGAGAGCCGACCCCCAGTCTACACTCGTCTGGTACGCCCGACTCAATACCTGCGCCTCAGCAACTCTGTAACAATAATAAAATTACTGTCATTTATGGGAATTAATGTCATTATTATCTCCTACAACAAACTAAACCAGGAATGGCACAATAAAAATAAGGGAAATATCCAAAACCCTCCCACATCAAGCCCCAGTCGCCGGCCCCGAAGCTCCCCAATTCTTGCTACCAAGAATACACTTGAGACCTCTGGTGGACGCTTCTGAACTAGCGCCAGAGCTACGACTGTTGACATCAACAATACTTAACACCTAGGACATGCACAGTTTATCATGATTTCTTGTGATTATACTTTCTTATATTATACAGTATACGACTACACTAAATCATTATAAAGTACTGTATAGTAGTCATGGGAATGTCCATATGCAGCTGATAATGACTACAAACATATAAATAAGCTGATTAATTATCAAAACAAAAAGGCACAAAAATGCTTGCTGACTTTGTATTGTAAATATACGTTATATACGGGTATGGGTAACTTTAAAATATAATAAATAACAGTATGCATAGGCTATAATATGTGTCAGCTACAGACATTTGGACAGACCACTTATAATAAAGAATTGTTGAAAGAGAGAGAAGGTACAGAGATCCGCGATGTATACAGTCTCCCATGATGCACCGCGGTAAGCATTGCGTTCAGCGCCTCTGTCGGCCACTTTTGGCATTTGTTGGTAGGGAGAATTGCGGGTAGGGGCGTAGTAGTAGGGGGGTGATGGAGTAACAGACCTGAGGCTCCGGGTAGTGACGTACTTGACCCCGGCAGGAGTCAGTTTAAGCAGTCTTAGAGCTGGTCCCGGGAGACATTTCTTAACTTGGGCTATCTGTAGGGCCACTAGTTCCGCCTCCTGGCTATACTCTACAGCAAGGGCAAACTGTTGGTCCTGGGATGATAATAATACATTACACAATAATAAGTTAATAAATCCTGGGAGAGTAATTATAATGTAAAACTTGCAAAACAAACAAACCAAAACAGGAACCGCACAATGTAAAGACAAAAGAACTTATATTAAAATCACTATGTGGATATAACGCATTGAAAATTTACCAATATTAATAAGTTAATAAATATATACACAACAGGTTGTAGCGGTGTTGGTAGAGCACTCGCCTGCAAACCGTGAGGTTGACGGTTCGAGTCTCGGGTCAGCCAGTGTGTGTTATTGGCAGATGTCAGTGCTGTTGGTGAACGGCGCTGTCTAGCAATCTGTGGCAACTATTCACTGATGTCCCTGATCATCAGGGCACCCACCCTAGCCCAGCTCTTGAGCAGGGAGTGCATGGTGGTAAAAAATGCATCAATAAATACATACAAGAATGGAAACCCTGAGGACCCTTTAAACTATAGACCAGTTTCACTTACTAGTATTGTATGCAAGATTTGTGAAAAGCTAATTAGGAAGAGATGGATGAAAATGTTGGAGAGAAAGAAGATAATAACGCCAAAGCAATTTGGATTCAGAGAAGGGACATCTTGTGTTACCAGTCTGCTATGTTACTACAGTAGGGTGATAGATGTACTGCAAGAAAGAGGCGGATGGGTGGACTGCGTCTACTTAGACCTTTCCAAAGCATTCGATAAGGTACCACATAAGAGATTGTTATCTAAGCTTGAGACGATAGGATGTGTCAGGGGGAGTTTGCTGAAATGGATGGAGAGCTATTTAACAGATAGAGAAATGAGGACCAACATTAGAGGAACTTACTCATCGTGGCGGAAAGTTGAGAGTGGTGTGCCACAGAGATCTGTGTTGGCACCTCTTATGTTCCTTATGTACGTGAATGACCTGCCGATAGACATAAACTCCTACATGTCAATGTTTGCAGATGACGTAAAAATTATGAGACAAATAACAAATATAAGTAGTTGTGAGGAGCTGCAAGGGGATTTAGATAAAATATACGAATGGAGCACCAAGTGGAAAATGAAATTTAATATCAGTAAATGTCATGTGTTAAATATGGGAAGAAGTGTGAATAGACCAAATTGGGAGTACAGGATGGGAGATAATATAATTAGCAAGGCCGAAAAAGAAAGGGATTTAGGGTTGATTATACAAGATAACTTGTCGCCAGAGAAACATATTAACAAGCTCTTTAGCGGAATGTATGCAATGGCCGGGGATATGAAAGTTGCTCTGAACTACTTGGATGATAACATGTTAGCGAAGATTATAAAAAGTATGATTTGACCAAGATTGGAGTATGCAGCAGTGGTGTGGTCCCCGAATCTTAAGAAGCATATTCACAAGTTAGAAAGAATCCAGAGAGCAGTTACTAGATTGGTTCCAAGTCTTAGAGAACTGCCATATGAAAGGAGGCTAGACAAATTAAATTTACCGAGTCTAAAAGGGAGGAGAGAGAGGGGAGACATGATAATGATGTACAAATGCACCCGAGGGCTGGAAAGGCTGGACAGGGAGGATATATTAATCATGGATACAGGAATAACTAGAGGCCACAGCTACAAAGTAAAAAGACCTACCTGCAAGAACGATATCAGGAAGTTTAGCTTCCCCTATAGATGTATTGACAAATGGAATGGGCTGGAGGAGGAGGTGGTAGGGGCAGGGAACATCCATATTTTCAAGAAAAAATTGGATGAAAGTAGACTGAGAGACGGGACAACACGAGCTTAGCTCAACTCCTGTAAACTACAATTAGGTAAATACAGTACACTACAAAATTGATCAGTTCATTAATCCGGGATAGTATAGTTTTCAGAGCATTACCACCAGGTTCAGGCCCCTATACTGTTAGGGTGGGAGTGCCAGTCTGGGGGAACATTATACACTGTACCCTCGTGATACCTTCGGCCAGGTTGACCCCAAGGTGCCAGATCCGGGTCTGGGGGGCTAAAATTAATTGTCAGTGTACCAGTACCACCATTGGGTAACTTGGACTATAAAACAATGAAGTCCTGCCACAACACTGCCCCACCATGTAAACACTGTGGCTGACTCAGGTGTGGCACCAAACAGTGTCCAGGTAAGACTAAGAGTCCCCTGTGGCACCTATCCGTGTGCCACCAGCCTCAGCAGTGCCATACCAAGACAGTACCAATAACAAGGCTTTATTATATACTGTACGTAATTGTTGTTGTTGTTTTTCCCAAGCTGCCTGGCCGAACAGCCCCAAGGCCCCGAGCAAGGCCAAGGCCATAACCGAGCGCCCCCACAGAACCCTCCCTGCCGACCACAATAAGCTAATTAAGGTGGTAGATGATTGGATGCAAATTCTAGAAGATGGTGATGTAATAGACGTGGTATATTGCGATTTTATGAAGGCCTTCGATAAGGTCCCACATAAAAGGTTAATAGAGAAAGTTAGAAGCTATAATATAGGGGAGAAATGTGTGAAATGGATAGAAGCCTTCCTGAAAGATCGGAGACAGAGGGTACTGGTGAATGGAATAGGCTCGGGGTGGAGGGAAATTACAAGTGGGGTACCTCAGGGATCTGTGTTGGGACCAATGCTGTTTGTTATATTTATCAACGACTTGCCTGAAGTTATAACTAATGGAAGTGAGGTATACCTGTATGTGGATGACACTAAACTGTATAGAAGAGTAAGGAAGATATGGGTTTGGTTCAAGGAGATGTGGAGTGCATGAAGGGATGGTCTGAGCATTGGTTAATGCCTTTTCATCCAAAAAAATGCAAGTACATGCGGATTGGGACCAGCAAGATAGACAAGGTTGGATACAGTATG
>JBAKBP010024262.1:0-35504 GCA_037953745.1 Lithodes maja
GTTCAAACTTAACCCTTATACGAAATATAGGATCGTACAATTAGTACATCTTCCTAATCTGTGTCACCTTACGTACAGTGACTGTCAAAAGTCATTCTTACATATGGTGCAGTTGGTACGTCTTCCTAATTATACATTTGTAACAAACACATTTATCTCGAAGGGGGATCTTGGGGGTGCTTTTTTAAGGTTTGATGGAGGTGTAGGGAGGAAACTAAAAACAACATATAAATATATAAATAAGCAAATACACAATTTCATCCTCTCTTAAACGAACATCACACGAGAGCTTGTATTGTCAAAATTAATATGGCATGGCCAATATTTGCCCGGCAATAACTATGGTCTTTAGATCTTGTATCGGAAACTGGAAAAAGATAGGTTGCTTGAGGTAACAAACGCATCCAAAACGTTTACCTCTTATATTGCCAACTAGTAAATCATTCAATCCAAGAATGTCTTATTCAATCGAGTCGCCAACTTGTGGAACGGACTTCCCCGATATGTTATTGACTGCAATTCTTTCAAAGTTTGCCTTGACAAGCACCTTGTTCTGAATCAAAGGTTGACTGCATCTGTAAATTAATAAGATATTTCCTTAATATTGTCCCCCCTCCATGCCATGTTAATCCCCAGGGAAGTATTTCCTTTTTCACATCTTTATATCTCTGAAATACTGCTGGACACTAGAAACAACAATATTTTGGAAGGCAAGTAACCTTGAGGGGTTGCAAGACCTTTGTCGCTTGTTTACTTTTGTACTCCTGCGTAGTATCGAGGGAATAAGCACGTGTGTGATAATGGTGACATTGGTTATTGGCGGTGTTAGAGAGAGAGAGAGAGAGAGAGAGAGAGAGAGAGAGACGAGAGGAGAGAGAGACGAGAGAGAGAGAGTATTTATGTTGGCATGAATGAATACCAGTGAATCACTATAGAATCAACAAGACGATGATAAGAGAAATATGTCCCATACCCACAAAGTTGAGGAACACTTTTTGTGAGAGTGTATGTATTTGTTTACGTGTGTGGATACATGTTTATATGTACTATGAGTGTGTGTTTGCGTTTCTAAATATGTATTCGGTATTTGTGTTGTGAATCATTTATATATCTATATCGGGTAGATAGATGGATAAATTGTGGTTTTGGAACATAAAATTACAATATTCTCTCTGCCACAATGGGAAATTGTTGATAGATCAAAGATAGGCGTGCTATGGCCTCATCACGTGAGTTTTGGAGTATTTGCGTGGTCGGTCGTGTGGAAACTAGTTAAATCAGTGTATGGTAGAGTCATCAGTAGATGAGTAGGATAGGACTAGAGGTACAAATGATAATATTATACATACTTAGAATTATACACACACACACTCCAATTTGTAGGCACAACACACACACACACACACACACACACCCTGAGGTAGTCAGACTCAAAGGGATACCGAGGATATAATTAGTAACTATAGGGCTTCATAGGCTATCTGTAGGCACAACACACACACACACACACAACACACACACACACACACTGAGGTAGTCAGACTCAAAGGGATACGAGGATATAATTAGTAACTATAGGGCTTCAGAGGCTAGTCTGTAGGCACCACACACACACACACACACACACACACACACCTGAGGTAGTCAGACTCAAGGGATACGAGGATATAATTAGTAACTATAGGGCTTCATAGGCTATCTGTAGGCACAACACACACACAGACACACACACACACTGACGGTAGTCAGACTCAAAGGGATACGAGGATATAATTAGTAACTATAGGGCTTCAGAGGCTATCTGTAAGCACAACACACACACACATACACACACACACACACACACACACACACTGAGGTAGTCAGACTCAAAGGGATAACGAGGATATAATTAGCAACTATAGGGCTTCAGAGGCTATCTGTAGGCACAACACACAGACCACACACACACACACACTGAGGTAGCCAGACTCAAAGGGATACGAGGATATAATTAGTAACTATAGGGGCTTCAGAGGCTATCTGTAGGCACAACACACAGACACACACACACACTGATGTAGTCAGACTCAAAGGGATACGAGGATATAATTAGTAATTTGTAGGTAGTAGGGGTAGGCAGCCCCGCCACAGGGAAGTACTACCGCCAAGGTTTCGGGAGACTCCAGAGAATAGCCTGAATTCCATTTTCTCTCCCAGGCCTTGGTAGCCTGGATACCATATCTTTCTGCCTCACACATCAGGGGTATCAGGAAAACCCCTCTTTATATAGACCATACACATCCAACTTCACGACAAACTTCACGACATTGCCCTACATTGCTATCCTCTATCCATAAAACACTACTCTTCCCACTACATATCATACATGTAACACCCATACACCTTACCCAATAAACATGGCAGTACACATTGTTAAGAGCAAACCTGGTGGTCCCTCGGATATCCACACCCGGCAGGGTTGGGTACAAAGGAGTACAAGGAGTACAAAGAAATCAGCAACAACAGATCTAGTGACCCTTCTAGGCTGCTTGTCCTCCAAAACACTGAGGATCAAGTGTCCAAACAGTGGTTTAGAGTGGGTAAGGGAACATTGGAAAGGGAACTACTGCCCTGCCACTTAACGTGGCAGGACTAGGAAGTTAGTAGGGGACATATGGGTTAGTAACTGAGGGGAGGATAAAGTTATTCATTTACAACGCAGTCAGTCGCGGGTTGATGCGAGATATTTGTGCTAGGCGGAATTTAAATGAATCAACGGTGCTGCAGTCTATAACGTTTCGGGGAAGCCCATTCCACAAGTTGACACCTCGATTGAAGAAGAAATTCTTAGATTCGTGCGAGTTAAAAGATTTACCAATAATTTTGCAACCCGTTTCCCCGTGTGGTAATTAGATTGGTTGATAGTGAAGTACTTACTACAGTTCATATTGTCGATGCCTTTGATGATTTTGAACACTTGAATTAAGTCGCCTCTTAATCTGCGCTGGGTTAAAGGAAATAGATTTAATTCTCTAAGACGCTCTTCGTATGGTTTGTTCTTTAGGCTAGGTATCATTTTGGTAACTCTACGTTGAACTCGTTCTAGCTTGTTTATATCTTTTTGGTAATAAGGGCACCAGGATTGAACGCAGTATTCCAGAAGAGGGCGGACTAAGGAATTGTAAAGGGTTAGGATAACTTCTTTGGATTTATGCTCAAATGACCTGCCTATAAAGCCAATTATTTTGTTTGCCTTCTTAACAACTTCTGAACATTGTTGACTCGGTTTTAGGTTACTCGATATTGTTACTCCCAGATCAGTTTCTCTGTTTACATTCTTAAGCTGAGTGCCATTCATCGAATAGTTTGCTTTCTCATTTAGGTATCCGACATGTAGTACTTTACATTTATCCGCATTGAAACTCATTTGCCAAATTTGGGCCCAACATGACAATTGTATCTAGATTGTGTTGCATATCGTCAACTTGTTCTTTTGAGAGTACGCTATTTGCAATTTTTGTATCGTCAGCAAATTTTGAGATTGTGCAGGTGAGACCCTCATCTATGTCGTTGATGTAAATTAGAAAGAGAATTGGTCCTAGTACCGATCCCTGGGGTACCCCGCTACTTACATTGGTCCATTTAGATGCCTTACCGTTTATGACTACTCTTTGCTTTCTGTTGTTGAGCCAATTTTCTATCCATTTCAACACACCGTCTTGTATTCCATGCGCTTTTAGTTTTAGCAGTAAACGTTTGTGGGGAACTTTGTCAAAGGCCTTTTGAAAATCAAGGTATATAATATCTACAGCTTTACTCTCATCGTAGAGGTTGAGGATATCGTGGAAGAAGTCTAAGAGGTTTGTTAAACAGGAACGTTTTTTACGAAAGCCGTGTTGAGTATCTTTAAGTATGTTATTTTCCTCTAAGTGATTTACGAGTCTGTCTCGTATGACCGTTTCTAGCATTTTACATACAACTGAGGTTAAGCTAATTGGACGATAGTTACTGGGTAGGGATTTGCTGCCTTTTTTGAATATCGGTGTTACGTTGGCTAGCTTCCACTGATCAGGCATAGTTCCAGACTGCAAGGATTTATTGAATAGTAATGTCAGTGGTTTGGAGAGCTCATTCTTAGCTTCCTTTAGAACTCTAGGCGAGATTGTATCAGGTCCTGGCGTTTTATTTACTTTGAGTTTATCTAAACAATTCAATACTTCTCTCTCTGTAACGGTGATATTGCTTAGAACATCTGAATTATCAATCTGAATCGGCGATGGTGTAGGGATATCACTGAGGTCTTCGGTTGTAAAAACTGATGCAAAGAAGGTATTGAGGGCATTACTCATTTGTACTTCGTCTTTGGTGTATTCTCCTTTTTCATCGACTAACGGTCCAACAGTTGAAGTAACTACTTTTTTCTTTCTGATATAACTATAGAATTCTTTCGGGTTTGTTTTACTTTGATTCGCAATATGTAACTCTAAGGTCTTTTTACTTTGCTTAATTAACTTTTTGGCTTTGCGTCGTAGCTCTACAAATTTCACCCGTTCTTCGTCATTTTGTGAGGATTTTAATCTATCATTAGCAAATTTTTTAGCAAGCAGGCAGTTTGAAATATCTTTATTCCACCATTTGGGCTTATTATTATGGCCTGGACGCCGTATTTTCGATGGTATGCAGTCTTGCACTGCTTTTAGGTAAGTGGTTTCGAATAACTTCCAAGATGTATTTATATCGTTATTGTTAATTAAAAAGCTCCAGTCAGTTTCTTTAAACATAGCTCTAAGTTTATGGAAGTTTGCTTTCTTGAAATTAGGGACTTTTTCGATGCTACTATTTGGTTCGTTACTAGTAAACTTTAAAGTGAAAGTTATCGTACGATGGTCGCTGTTACTGAATTCATCACCAACATTCAAATTCTCTATCAATTCTTCTTTTGTTGCAAGTACAATGTCAAGAACGTTATTACCACGGGTCGGCGTTCGAACAAATTGATAAAGCGAACTCTCTTGCAAGTTCGTATACAAGTCATGTCCGGAGTGTGAAGTAAGAGTATCGCCCCACTTGGGTCACAGGTAAATTAAAGTCGCCAAAAATTACGGTATCTTGTGAGTTACTTACATCTGCAAGTTTGTTCGTAAATTTCTCGGTCAGTTTGCACTGATTGAGCTGGAGGTCTGTATATTAACGCAAGTATTATTTTTGTACCTTTATTATTCTTTATTAGCACAAAAGATGTGTCGACGTTCACAATTTGAGGTTTTGACACGAGGGTCGGGTTAAGACTTTCTTTGATCATTGACACAGGGCCCTCCCGGTCGTCATCATGCGACTGTGTCAAGAGCATTGCAACGTCCCAAAGCTGCTCGTCGGTGCAGCTTTTTCTTTAGCAATATAAGGGGACTTCACTCTAACATCAATTATGTACACCAATTTCTTCAAGCAGAATCCCCTACTCTCCTTTTTTTGACAGAGACTCAAGTACACATCCACATCTGACACATATAAATTTAATTTTCCAGGTTATCAACTGCTCCAAAATTTCAGACCTAAAGGAGGTGTATGTTGCTTCGCAAAATCTGAAATTGCCCTGGAGGAGGTACTAGTTTCAATGGTCCCCTATTTTGATTATTCTATATACAAATAATTTCTGCTGGTAAATTTAAATACATATGTTGCATCTACCGTTCCCCAAATACTCCTCCAGAGCAAAGTCTTTTTGATTCTCTGTCCTCACAACTCAGTGTCCTCAACTTAAATGCTTCTTCTGAAATCACTGTGTTGGGTGATTTTAATGTCCATAATGTTGAATGGCTCACTCATTCAGCCAGGACTGATGATGCTGGTCTTGAATGTGAGAGCTATTAGCAGACTCATTTAATCTCACTCAACTACGTCAACCAACCCACCCGTGTACCAGATAATCCTAATCTAATTCCCACCTACTGGACTTATTTTTAACAACCAATTCAGAAAATTATGATGTTACAGTGCAGGTCCCGCTTGGATCTTCTGATCACTGTCTGATACAGGCCACCTGTCTATCACCTACCACACTTCCCACTCTGAACCTGTTTTGGTGACTAAATGGCATTACGATAGGGCAGACTGGGAGGGTCTTCAAGGTTTCTTTATTGATATTCCCTGGACCTCTTTCTTTTCTAATGATGCACACTCCACTTGAGCCACATACAAGATTTTGTAAAAATTGGAATGGAAACTTTTATTCCTCATCAAAAGTACAGTAAAAGATCTAATTCACCTAAATGGTTTGACCATAATTGTGCTAGAGTAACCTGAACAAAAATCAATAGCCTACAATGCATACACAAGATCAAAAACACATGAAGCCTTTAATTACTTTAGAAACATCAGAAATCATGCCAAAACTGTATATAAACCTAACTAAATCAAACTTTCTCCACAAGCAGGCAAAATAAACTTCTAAATAATCCAACATGATAACAAAATATTTTGGTCTACTCTTAACTCATTTAAATCCAACTTCACTACTGCTTCATCCATTCCACCATTAAAATCTCCGACTGGCAATCTTGTAAGTGACCCACGAGGTAAAGCTAACCTTCTTGCGGATATTTTCTCCACCAACTCAACCTTAGATGAAATAAATCAAGATGTCCCTGTACTTAATTTTAATTCGCCTGAAATTCCCTCACTTAAGATCCACACCAGACATGTCAAAACTATTTTGCAGAATCTCTCGGTAGATTAAGGCTCCTGGTCCAGATGAAATTCCTCCAATAGTACTTAAAATAAGAATTGCTCCTTGGTGCTCGCTCCTGTATTGGCAAATTGTTTCCGTCTGTGTACTCATACCTCATGCTTCCCAGTACCCTGGAAAGAAGCAAACATCCATCCAGTTCCTAAAAAAGGTGCCTCTTCAGATCCATCAAACTACAGACCAATAGCTATAACTTCCACTCTTGGTAAAGTCTTTGAAATTATATTAAATAATCACATAATTAAGCATCTTGAGAATAATAAATTAATCAGTGATAGGCAATATGGGTTTAGACGATGTCGATCAACTGCAGACATGCTTTGCCTTCTTACACATCAAATCAACCAAGCTACAGACCAACATGGTGAAACACATACAATAGCACTGGATATATCAACGGCATTTGATAGAGTCTGGCATCAATCCTTATTGTCGAAGAAGTCACACTACGGCCTTGCATCATTAGTTCCACTAATTTCTTATCTTCATAACAGAAAAATACGTGTAATGGTAGATGGCCTTTATTCTCAATTTCACTCAATAAATGCTGGTGTTCCCCAGGGATCAGTTTTGGCCCCAATTCTGTTCCTCATTCATATCAATGATCTCATATCTACCACTCATAATCCAATACATTCCTACGCAGATGACTCAACACTCCACAGTTCCTTCACATTTACCAATTCTTTCACCCAACCCGATCTTATAAATTCAAAAATAAACACTGCAATTTCTCTGAACCAGGACCTTTCTAGAATTAATGGATGGGGACAAAAGAATCTAGTTTCCTTTAATGCACAGAAAACCAAGTACATTCAATTTTCTAACCGACAGAATCTCACTGACTCCCATATATTTTTTTAATGATGTAAATATTCCCACTTCCCCTAGTATTGACATTCTCGGTGTAACATTAACTACTAACTTGAGCTGGACACATTATGTTAGAAGCATTGCTAAGAATGCCTCTAAAAACTGGGACTCCTGTACAGAGTTCGAGAATTCTTCACTGACGAGCAGTTGGCCGTGATATACTGTATAAGTCATGTGCGTTCTCAGATGGATTACTGTTCACCTCTGTGGGGTGGAAGTGGAGTGGTTGCATTGAGGCAGTTGGACAAAATTCAAAATAAAGCTATTAGATTAATCAATAACCCTGCAATCACACAGGACCTTCCTACATTATCCATACGAAGAAACGTTGCATCCCTTGCATTATTCTACAGATATTTTCACAGCAATTGTTCCGAGGAACTTGCTTCAATTGTGCCGCCTCTCCACATCTTTCCCCGTAGAACTAGGGCAGCTGAGAGCGCCCATGAATTTACACTTTCTCCTCCACAATGCAGAACTTCTTCTTATCAGAATTCATTTATCCCCAGAGCTACAACTCTTTGGAATTCACTTCCCTCGAATTGCTTTCCACAAACTTACAATCTACAAATGTTTAAATCCAGTTGTTACAAACATTTTATGAATGGAGGATGCCTTTAGGCACATGAACCTTTTTGTTTTATCTGTGTTTTTCCTTCCTCCGTTCATTGTCTCTTAAAAAAAAAAAAAAAAAAAAAAACTATAGGGCTTCAGAGGCTATCTGTAGGCACAACACACACACACACACACACACACACACACTGAGGTAGTCAGACTCAAAGGGATACGAGGATATAATTAGTAACTATAGGGCTTCAGAGGCTATCTGTAGGCACAACACACACACACACACACACACACACACACAGCCCGTAGCCTAGTAGGTAGAGCTCTCGTCTCACACACGAGGGGTCGGGGGTTCAATCCCCGGCCGGGCGGAGACAAATTGGGCTTGTCTCCTTTCATGTGTTAGCCTCAGTTCACCTAGCTGTAAATAGGTACCTGGAATAAGTGGACGATGTTGTGACGTCCCATCTGGGGTTGGCAAAAATGGTACAAGGCGAGATGGGTATCATATGGTTCACCTAAGCTGATGGCTACCTAAGCCTTCGGGCGAGACGGTACCGTCTATAGTGAGAATGGTACCATAAAGATCCACCCTAAGCCTTCGTTTCCGATGTCGCCAATTGGCTAAAAATACAGACTACACACACATCCATAGCCATTCCAACGATACATATAACACCTACACATATAGGAGGCGGGAAATAACGAGCATGCTCACTCCCGCAATACAACTAGAGTAAGTACAACTAGAGTAAGTCAGACTCAAAGGGATACGAGGATATAATTAGTAACTATAGGGCTTCAGAGGCTATCTTCCCTATTGGATTATCAAGCCAGCACACTCCAAGTCAAGACTAGCGTAGTATTGGAGCCCCTTCACCAGAACTCCAGTCCCTTGCTCCGAGGATTGACTAACAACACACAGTTGCAGACAGATATTCGTGGTATACCCAACACTTAGCCTTATTAATGAAACAATGTAAGGTTGACATAATGAAGAACGTTTATTCAGATATATATATATATATGTATTTAAATATTAATCCTCGTCTTCGTCACCTAATCTTGTGATTATAGTTTTTGTTCTACCTGTGTACTGCTTATTTCTCCTCTCTTTGAGTCTCTTTTATTCCTTGTTTTTCTTCCTTTTTTCACCACATCAATAAAGATGTGTTAATAATTAATGTGTTTTATCATTCCAGTACGAAAGTGTTTTATCTATTATAGTTGAACAATTTATAATATTAGACGGCATTTATCGGCATACACAGGATTACTTACAGTTAGATGTTTGACAAAAACCTAATTGATACCTAAAATTCCTATTGATAAATTCCTAAACTAATATATAACACATTATATTTTGTTTATCAAAATGCAGTATTCTAACCACCGGATAATGATATTGATCTTAATGAAGGCTTCCTTAATTGTCTGGTTAGATATGAATAAGGTATAACAAAAGTATGTTAGTTGTTTTGATATTACCTCTCTCCCCACCCCCCCCCCCCCTCTCTCTCTCTCGCTTTCTCTCTCTCTCTCTGCCGTGATTTTTCCTTGTCATTTGCAAAACAGGATATCGGATGAGTTGATGATCATTCAACATGATCAGAGAGGAGATAATTGGGTTGAGAAAGATATATAAAGAGAGATAGAGAGAGAGAGAGGGTTGGGGGAGGGGGGGGATCACAATGAGTGATTACTAAATCCATACTAATTATTACCTAAGCTTTCTAGGCAGATATAATTGATAATACAAGATTCTATAGAACAAATTATGTAGCGTGAGCGTGGCACGCACCTTTCAGAACTGTCCCACTCCTATTCTGTCCAACTCTCAAACCCAAGAATTAGCAAAGTTTCCAAGTTTGTTTTCTACTCAACAAGTGAACTCTCTAACTCTCTCTCTCTCTCAATCAATCTTCCCTTCATCGTATGACTTAAGCTGCTTTAAACGGCGTGTGTCCCCGTATTTTGACACCAACGTCCCTTGAATTTGGCTCTATCACTACTTTGGCTTATGGGGAGGCACACGTTACAAGCAACCTGTCTTTAGCCGCCTTCATATACATATATAAAACACTGCAAAATGACAATTACTTCTGTCTCAAAATAAACTCATGTAGAAATCTTTACAAATATTTCAGGTAGACCATGTTTGTATGACAACTAAACGTAAATTATTGTCAATCCATCTGAAACCGGGATTAAATTGTTGTCTCTTCAGTCTTAACTAAACAACTTTGAAATTATCACGAGCTCGAAATGAAGAGGCATTTGTGTGTGTGTGTATGTGTGTGTTTGTATGTGTGTGTATGTTTGTGTGTATGTATGTGTGTGTATGTGTATGTGTATGTGTGTGTGTGTGTGTGTGTATGAACATAACAAAAGAAGGAAACTAGAAGGTTTGGCATGATCAAAAGCAGGTCAGACAGATAAGAGAGAGAGAGTATGTGACCAATATATTAAGTAAAATAGTTAATGGCTTAATCATATACACAAAGATTAATGGGATGTATGGATGTATATACACAGGCACATACCCCAAAGTTGAGGGTGGCCGACTCAAGGCAGAACCCGAACAGTAAAAACATATAGAGTTAAAGTTGGAAGATTACTTGACAGAAGGAAAATATGAAAGAACAATTATTTTAACTTGAAATAAAAATAAACACCAAAGGCGTTGAGGAACAAAACACTAGATATATTATCTGATAAATGAGAGGATTTATAGGATCAGTATGTCCGCCAATGTGTTTACAATCTAAACATTTGTCCATGGTCCATCAATATCTTTTAAAATCCTAACTGTTTCTACCTGTTGATCTTGAATGGCGTTGTTAACCCCTTCTGTATCGGTAACTTCTTTGTGTACTTTAGTCTGGATACTATTAGACGATTCTACTCAGTTTAAAGAGTGCCCCCATCAATCAAAAGGCTTCGAACTATTTCACTTAACCATGTTTAAATCCACAGATCCTTCTTAAACTGCTCAAAATCTAGCTAGCATCAACTTAAAATGACGTTGCCAAAACAAGAAGAGGAACTAGCAAATAAACATAACTCCTCATAGAGTTCGAGAATTCTTCACTGACGAGCAGTTGGCCGTGATATATAAAAGTCATGTGCGTTCTCAGATGGATTACTGTTCACCTCTGTGGGGTGGAAGTGGAGTGGTTGCATTGAGGCAGTTGGACAAAATTCAAAATAAAGCTATTATATTAATCAATAACCCTGCAATCACACAGGACCTTCCTACATTATCCATACGAAGAAACGTTGCATCCCTTGCATTATTCTACAGATATTTTCACAGCAATTGTTCCGAGGAACTTGCTTCAATTGTGCCGCCTCTCCACATCTTTCCCCGTAGAACTAGGGCAGCTGAGAGCGCCCATGAATTTACACTTTCTCCTCCACAATGCAGAACTTCTGCTTATCAGAATTCATTTATCCCCAGAGCTACTACTCTTTGGAATTCACTTCCCTCGAATTGCTTTCCACAAACTTACAATCTACAAATGTTTAAATCCAGTTGTTACAAACATTTTATGAATAGAGGATGCCTTTAGGCACATGGACCTTTTTGTTTTATCTGTGTTTTTCCTTCCTCCGTTCATTGTCTCTTAAAAAAAAAAAAAAAAAAAAATAGGAAGAGGGAAAGACTGATTCTGGGAGAGAGTTCCAGAGCTCAGCAGTTGAATAGAGGAAAGTCTGAGAATAGCGTTTCACTCTTGGGTTGGAGAGTTGCACAGAGTAGGTATGGGATTGTGTTGCAAGGCGGGTACTACGTACCCTACATAGAAGAGGTGGTATACACTGTGAAAGCTCCGAGGAACACTGATTATTGTAGTAGCGATAGAATAGCGAGAGAGATGCAACATTTCGGCGAAGAGAGAGAGATTGCAGAGAGTTGGTGAGTGGACAGGAATTAATGATACGAAAGGATTTCCTTTCTACTTTGTCTAGGAGTGCGGCGTAAGAGGATCCTCCCCACACATGTGAACAATACTCAATACAAGGATGCACTGTGCCCCTGTACAGAGCAAGAAGCTGTGCAGGGGTAAAGAACCTCTTGAGGCGGTTGAGCACACCCAGCTTCAGGGAGGCTGCCCTAGCAAGACTGGTAATATGGTCCTTCCAAGTGAGAGCAGAAGAAAAACAGACACCGAGAATATTGAGAGAATATGAAGGATTGATTTTTGTATTGTTGAAGAATAAGGGATAGTCCGCTGGAGGTTCCTGACTGGTAGTAAGATGGATAAATTGGGTCTTGGAAGCATTAAATGCAACAAGGTTTTCTCTACCCCAATTGGAAATAGTTGCTAGATCAGAAGATAAGTGTTTTATGGCTTCATTACATTTGATTTTGAGGGACTGCTGGGTGGGGCATTATGGAAAACTGATTGAGTAGTGTAAGGTAGAGTCGTCTGCATATGAATGGATGGGACTGGATGTACAGTTGAGAAGATCATTTATGAAAATTAGAAAGAGAATAGGAGATAGGACAGAACCCTGAGGAACACCGGAGTTGACAGGATGAGGAAGTGAGCGATGGCCGTCCATAACCGCAGCTATGGAATGACCGGAAAGGAAATTAAAGACAAAGGTACAGATGGAGGGATAGAAACCGAAGGAGGGTAGTTTGGAAATTAAACATTTGTGCCAGACTCTATCGAAGGCCTTCGATATGTCTAGTGCAACAGAAAAAGTCTCACCAAAGTCCCGAAAGTTGGATGAAAAAGAGTTAGTAAGATATGAAAGAAGATCACCAGTACAGCGACCCTTAACCCCTTATTAGCGTGGCCCGACTTAAGGCGGTCTAGAGAACCAAGGACTAAGTGGCGGGGCCCGACTTAAGTCTGTGTGCAATTTTTGAGCAATAATGGCTCTGAGAGAGAGACAAGCGACGGAAGGAGCGTAGGTCAGCTCATGACCGCTCGGCACGGGTCCCGCGGACTACTGACGGCTACTCCACACACACCCACTCACTGCCTCGCTACACAGGGAATTTCTTTAGCAATATAAGGGGACTTCACTCTAACATCAATTCTGTACACCAATTTCTTCAAGCAGAATCCCCTACTCTCCTTTTTTTGACAGAGACTCAAGTAACATCCACATCTGACACGTCTAGATTTAATTTTCCAGGTTATCAACTGCTCCAAAATTTCAGACCTAAAGGAGGTGTATGTTGCTTCGCAAAATCTGAAATTGCCCTGGAGGAGGTTACTAGTTTCAATTGTCCCTATTTTGATTATTCTATATACAAATTAATTTCTGATGGTAAATTTAAATACATATGTTGCATCTACCATTCCCCAAATACTCCTCCAGAGCAAAGTCTTTTTGATTCTCTGTCCTCACAACTCAGTGTCCTCAACTTAAATGCTTCTTCTGAAATCACTGTGTTGGGTGATTTTAATGTCCATAATGTTGAATGGCTCACTCATTCAGCCAGGACTGATGATGCTGGTCTTGAATGTGAGCTATTTGCAGACTCATTTAATCTCACTCAACTAGTCAACCAACCCACCCGTGTACTAGATAATCCTAATCATAATTCCCACCTACTGGACTTATTTTTAACAACCAATTCAGAAAATTATGATGTTACAGTGAGGTCCCCGCTTGGATCTTCTGATCACTGTCTGATACAGGCCACCTGTCTATCACCTACCACACCTTCCCACTCTGAACCTGTTTTGGTGACTAAATGGCATTACGATAGGGCAGACTGGGAGGGTCTTCAAGGTTTCTTTATTGATATTCCCTGGACCTCTTTCTTTTCTAATGATGCACACTCCACCTTGAGCCACATACAAGATTTTGTAAAAATTGGAATGGAAACTTTTATTCCTCATCAAAAGTACAGTAAAAGATCTAATTCACCTAAATGGTTTGACCATAATTGTGCTAGAGTAACTGAACAAAAATCAATAGCCTACAATGCATACACAAGATCAAAAACACATGAAGCCTTTAATTACTTTAGAAACATCAGAAATCATGCCAAAACTGTATTAAACCTAACTAAATCAAACTTTCTCCACAAGCAGGCAAATAAACTTCTAAATAATCCAAATGATAACAAAATATTTTGGTCTACTCTTAACTCATTTAAATCCAACTTCACTACTGCTTCATCCATTCCACCATTAAAATCTCCGACTGGCAATCTTGTAAGTGACCCACGAGGTAAAGCTAACCTTCTTGCGGATATTTTCTCCACCAACTCAACCTTAGATGAAATAAATCAAGATGTCCCTGTACTTAATTTTAATTCGCCTGAAATTCCCTCACTTAAGATCCACACCAGACATGTCAAAACTATTTTGCAGAATCTCTCGGTAGATAAGGCTCCTGGTCCAGATGAAATTCCTCCAATAGTACTTAAGAATTGCTCCTTGGTGCTCGCTCCTGTATATATCAGGGGCGTAACTCCCGGGGGGGACAGGGGGGACATGTCCCCCCCAAAGTTTGAGTCAGCGGGGACACAGTATACTTTGTCCCCCCCCCAATAAAATACAAATATTATGATTAAATATCACGCTTCTACAAAGACTGTTAGAGCAAGGAAAATAGAGTTGTTACACCTTTGAAACTGACAAACTGTGTCCCCCAATAGATAATAAATATTATGATAAAATATTAATTATATCACCGTTATCACGCTTCTAAGTTCTAAAATATCAGAGCACGGAAAATAGAGTTGTTACCCATTAAAAGTTAAAACTGTTCGGAAGTTTTCTTTTAACCTCTGAACAAAATGTATGTAGAGTTTGTAGGAACATAGTTAATCATTAATTATATTATAAAGTATCGTGAATATTTATTCATTATATATTTAATTACTATAATTATCTATGAAAATGAAAGATTAATTTATTTCTGCAATTTTTTTCGTTCTTGAATGCGGCATGCCAAACGTTTCATTGTTTACATAATACAAATGAGCAGTCTCCTCAGCAAAAGACAGAAGGGTGTGAATAGGCCTAGTTATTTTTATTATTACTATTTTAGGGTTTTGTGTGCAATGTACTCTGGATGTGGCTCCTCTGATTACTGCACAGGCATTATATAAGCAGGAATGTGGCATTTTGTAGTAGTTTGATGCATTGTAAGGAAGTTAGGGGACTGAAAATTTACCTCAAAACTACAGTTGGGCAAAGTTAAAGAAGTGAAGATTTTAAAGTAAACGAATACATACTGGTAGCCTATGATCGGTATCAATTTAATGGAATGGACCTACATCAAACTATGGACAATGTTAGCCAACCGCTCGCATGGATATCATGCGTTTTTCTTACATTAACCAATGACCACCTAACTTAACCTAACTTCCAGATTTCCCTATTTGATTTATTTTTCAAAAATTACCGGCAGCAAAATTACTGTTAAAAACTAAATAAAAACACACTCCAAATAGCCCTCACAATGCTCCTAAAATGAGCTCAAATTTCAAAAAAAATCGGGGGGGGCTCACAGCGCCCCCCCAGACCCCCCAGCTAAACAGCTCGCTTCGCTCGCCTGCCACTACATTATCCCCCCCAACTTTTGGGAGCCAGTTACGCCCCTGCGGCTGTATTGGCAAAAATTTTCCGTCTGTGTACTCATACCTCATGCTTCCCAGTACCCTGGAAAGAAGCAAACATCCATCCAGTTCCTAAAAAAGGTGCCTCTTCAGATCCATCAAACTACAGACCAATAGCTATAACTTCCACTCTTGGTAAAGTCTTTGAAATTATATTTAATAATCACATAATTAAGCATCTTGAGAATAATAAATTAATCAGTGATAGGCAATATGGTTTTAGACGATGTCGATCAACTGCAGACATGCTTTGCCTTCTTACGCATCAAATCAACCAAGCTACAGACCAACATGGTGAAACAGATACAATAGCACTGGATATATCAAAGGCATTTGATAGAGTCTGGCATCAATCCTTATTGTCGAAGATGTCACACTACGGCCTTGCATCATTAGTTCCACTAATTTCTTCTTATCTTCATAACAGAAAAATATGTGTAATGGTAGATGGCCTTTATTCTCAATTTCACTCAATAAATGCTGGTGTTCCCCAGGGATCAGTTTTGGCCCCAATTCTGTTCCTCATTCATATCAATGATCTCATATCTACCACTCATAATCCAATACATTCCTACGCAGATGACTCAACACTCCACAGTTCCTTCACATTTACCAATTCTTTCACCCAACCCGATCTTATAAATTCAAAAATAAACACTGCAATTTCTCTGAACCAGGACCTTTCTAGAATTAATGGATGGGGACAAAAGAATCTAGTTTCCTTTAATGCACAGAAAACCAAGTACATTCAATTTTCTAACCGACAGAATCTCACTGACTCCCATATATTTTTTAATGATGTAAATATTCCCACTTCCCCTAGTATTGACATTCTCCGTGTAACATTAACTACTAACTTGAGCTGGACACATTATGTTAGAAGCATTGCTAAGAATGCCTCTAAAAAACTGGGACTCCTGTACAGAGTTCGAGAATTCTTCACTGACGAGCAGTTGGCCGTGATATATAAAAGTCATGTGCGTTCTCAGATGGATTACTGTTCACCTCTGTGGGGTGGAAGTGGAGTGGTTGCATTGAGGCAGTTGGACAAAATTCAAAATAAAGCTATTAGATTAATCAATAACCCTGCAATCACACAGGACCTTCCTACATTATCCATACGAAGAAACGTTGCATCCCTTGCATTATTCTACAGATATTTTCACAGCAATTGTTCCGAGGAACTTGCTTCAATTGTGCCGCCTCCCCACATCTTTCCCCGTAGAACTAGGGCAGCTGAGAGCGCCCATGAATTTACACTTTCTCCTCCACAATGCAGAACTTCTGCTTATCAGAATTCATTTATCCCCAGAGCTACTACTCTTTGGAATTCACTTCCCTCGAATTGCTTTCCACAAACTTACAATCTACAAATGTTTAAATCCAGTTGTTACAAACATTTTATGAATGGAGGATGCCTTTAGGCACATGGACCTTTTTGTTTTATCTGTGTTTTTCCTTCCTCCGTTCATTGTCTCTTTTAAAAAAAAAAAATGTAAAGAAATTACCGTATTTTAGGGATTTTACACTCGTCTTGCACGATCGTTGCAAGAGAACCCATGGTCGTAGAAGGATGGTTCTGGTGTCATTGGAAAGCTCAATTATTGCCCTTTCAGGGATACATAATTGTATTACGCTCTGGCTCTTGTTTATGCATGAAAAAGAGCACGGAAACAAGGTCGTTTAGGGTAAAACCACCTGCTTGCCAGGTAGTAGAAGTTACCGACCTAGCCGTTCCGTGAGTGTTAAGGAAGGCAGCTTGTAATCAACTTATTGAAATTCTATATCAAAAAAATATTCTTTCTAAAAAACAGCGTGGATTCTGTCGCCGGAAACTGACATAAACATCTTGAATGTCCTTTATGGACCATATTTTGCAATCCTCTTATAAAAATGAAGTTACTCCCAGTTAATGTCTTGATTTGTCCAAAGCCTATGAACAGTTGAGTGGCGACATCGAGTGGAGAATGTTGAGGGGAAGACCATCAGTCTCATGACTGAGACAAGTAGTTTGATCATGCAAGAACTATCATATTCAATTTACGTCCTAGAGCCTTGCCCGAAGACAATTTGGTGTGGTTAATACTAAACAAACAAGAACAATAAATGTACTACTGTATGTATACCTTTTAGACAGTATTTTTTTTACCATAACAATACATAGGTTGCAGGGTTTCTTAAAAATATTGACTTAAAAATCAATCTGGCACAAACAAATAAACAAACATACACAATAAAACTACAATAAACATTAACTCACACACACACACACACACACACACACAAGCATACAGCTCCAGCTATGTCTAGACTGACACACTCGCGCTTTGTATTCTCTTAACTTTTTATCTCTTTCTCTCTCTTCCGACTGTCAATAAAAACGGCTTCGATGATATTCTCGCTAAGCTTCGCCTTTGTTCTCTGACACAGCCTCTCTCACTAATGCACTCACAGACACCACCATTTGTTCTCTCTCTCACTCTCTCTTTCATTCTCTCTCTCTCTCTTTCTCTCTCTCTCTCTCTTGTAACTGGTAATACACAAGGCTTCCATAAAATTCTCGCTCACCTTTGCCCTTGTTCTCTGACACAACCAATCTCACTAATGCACTCACAGACGCACAATCTCTCTCTCTGGGAGTGGTGGGTGGGGAGAGAACTATCTGCTATGATAGCCTTACCTGCCACTCAATCGCAAATTTGGTTAGATATAAGTTCGGACTGCCTAGATGGTGCAGCAAGGTCAGTGCAGTCTGTGTATTTATGTAACTCTATATAACTCTTTCTCCGACTACTGCTCTATTTGTCGTTTTAGTAGTATATCGCTCTTTAAATCCAATGTTTTGTTTAACTACCATTGTCTATTCATTTATATTGTTGCCTATCTGCCTGTCTAAATACTAACCTGACTGCCTCACTAGATCACTAGATGCCTTTAAATCTGCCTACCTACCTCTCACCTGCCTGTTTACTTGAGTACCTACCTTCCTGCCTATCTTCCTATATATCCTCCTCGCTGTCCGCCTTCCTACCTACCCCATTCCTGCCTGCCTGCGTGTCTCACTCTTTGACTTCCTTCTCGCCGACCTATGGAACACATACCAAATATCTCTGCTTATCTGGCACTACAGTTCATGTACACCTTTCAAGATGTTCATGTATTGTTATTTGTTGACAATATGAACTGCCATTATGTTACATCGGCATGTGTTTAATTTGTTAATTATGTAAAACACACACACACACACACACACACGATTAAGTAACCTATAACAAAACTGATAATGTCTTAACACAGGGATTCCATGTATTGTTTATCATTGGGTCAACTACGGCAACACAATAAGCATGAGATATGTGGCCCAATAGACAGAAATGTTGGTTACTTTTCTAAACCAAAAACCCTTACGCTAGGATTAAGAGGCAAGATCTCCTGTTTCGAACAAAACAAATACAAAAATGTCGAGGAAACTGCATTACCTTAATATCACATAGAAATTAAAACTACAATAATTATAATGTAAGAGGTGAAAGTCTTTATATTATGATTTCCTTGTGTATTGAAATCCAGTATCACTTAATAGGTACTGTAGAATATATTGAACATTTGACCCCCTTGGATGGTACGGATCGTGTGACTTCGGAAGCTGGCCCATTGACTACCCTTCACGCTCATATGACGCAGAGGTTGCCAGATTAGCAATAAGAAATAGAGTTCTCTCACTCTTATAATTACCTCTCCAAAATTAGTTTTCTGCCCACAGCTAACTCAAAGACAACTGCAGAGGTTGAAGTAACTAAACTAAAGGTTTATAAATACCCCTGATGGTAATAGAGGCTTTAAAGTATCCCTAATAGGCTCAAAATCGCGTCATATGTCGGAGAGGGCTATTACCTAGGAAAGGTAAATTAAATGTGACAGTGTGCAGTATTTACAAGATGACTGTGTAGTCTCACCATGATCACATTGCGTAACATTAGATGAATGTCATAAATTAAAATAATTTGCTTTACTTCATTACAGAAAGTGTCAAAGTACTTTATTAATATGATCAGTTTATAGTTGGAAAAAATGCATGACATATCCTTTCCATTTATAGCTATTCTGTAAAATCCTTCAGGTGATTTCAGGCCCTGCAAGATTATTCACTTCTGTTTTCATGTTTGGCAAATTGCCGGAGGTAGCGAAGGATGGGGTAGGAGCCTTCGTCTTTGCCATCCTTTCCTACCACTTTCTCCTACCATTAGGGTTGTTATCTCTACTAGGATTAAGTCCTGGCCATCTCACAGGGATCGTAAGATATGTGTGGTTAGTGTATCTCTATAAATCTATGTAATTTTGTTTTTCTCTCTCTCAAATGTTCAACAGTACTCCCGCTTCCCTAAGTATGAAGTTGTACTGAACACTAAAAGGGGTAGACTAGTGTTGAAATGACGGGTCTCAAGACGAACCATCCAAGAAACAGTTGCAGAATAGCCAGTTTGCAACCCCAAGACTCTATAAAGACAAGAAAGCAACAGGAGAAGACAAGAGAAATAGAAGTGCCACCCCAATTTTCCCATGCTCTGATCCCTGGACAAATACAAGAGTGACCCCTACTTCCCTGTGTTCTAAAGCAACCACCACCGACCTCGAGAATGGGAAATATTCTCCACCAATCAACAGCCTGCTCCGACCCCCTCACAACAACCAACCACAGCACAGTATTTCCTCAGCTCCCGGATCTTGCTTATAGTGAAGAGATGTTTATGCAGATAAAACTCAACGGCCCGAAGTCAACAGATACCAATGGATGTAGACAGGAGGGCACATGATGACGGACCAGGAGATATAATAAGCCTCTACCAAGACCAACTATTAGGCGAGATATAACCATGTTTATGATCCCTGGACAAATACCCAAGCGACCCCTGTTTCCCCGTTTTCTACAACAACAGCCACAGGTAGGGGAAGTCTCCCAACTAATTAGCCACCTGTTCGAGTGACGCCCCCCCAGCCCTCGAGCCAAACACAGAGATGCATTTCCTCAGCTCCCAGATATGGAATACACGGAGGAAATGGTTATGCAAATAAAACATTAACGGCCTGAAGTCTACTGATATAAATGGGTATAGACAAGAGGACACATTGTGAGAGACTGGGAGATATAAGAAACCTCTACCAAGAACAACTATTAGGCGAGCTATAACAATGTTTGTTTAGGAATGTAGCTCATGGATGAGTCCGTACACATCCCATTTCTCCATTATTAGACTCAATAACTAGGTCTTAAGTAAGTAATAAACTACCTAGCACATATGTATCCATGTAAACCACCGCTATGTATACCTACGATAAGTATTTACCTCACAACTTCATCACAACCATTTCACAATATCCCTCTGATGTTGAACACCTGTAAACGGGAGTCAAGGAAAAAGCCGCACATTATCTCAGGTAAATTGTGTTAAAGTATGCAAACTACACGACCAATACTATTCAACCCGTACCCAGGAACCGAGTAGCTAATTAACAGTGTAGCTTGTACCAGCCTGCCCCTGCCCTGCCCGGAGAGTGTGCTTACCTGAGGTGCCCCTGAAGTCCTGTTCGAGCCACGCCCTACCCACCTGAAGTACTGCTCGAGGACGCCCTACCCACCTGAAGTGCTGCTCGGGTGACGCCCTACACCCTGGAAGTGCTGCCCCTCGGACCTACGACCTACGTTGGCCAGACCTGCACTCTCTTCCCCTGCCCTCCAAACATTCCCTAAGTGTTCTGTGTGTCTTTTCGATGTGTTATTGTTGTCAAGGTAAAGTAAGATATGTGACCCGTGTAGTGCTAATTACCTCTGAGATCTGTGCCCAAGATCCTTAATTGTGTATCAGTGTTAATCCTTCTGAACCTTACATACCCATGTGTTAAAACTGTGTATAAGTCTTAAACCTGGTATTTGATTTATTTTCTTACAGAACATCTTACGCATAATTATAATTATAAGTTATAATTATATTTGTCTTCAGTTATTCATTTTGCCACACGCTCACAGATCTTTCTATATATGTATTCTGTTATGTATTTTGTGAGTTGAGGTCAAAGTGTATTTCGTGATTTTATTTCCCTTCCTTTTTTCTTTTTTTTTTTTTCTATATTCCAACTTACTTCCTCTCGGGCATAGGCTGAGAGCCTTAACATTCACCGCTTTACAATGAACAGTGAAGCCCATGAGGTCTTGTTCCAGTCTAGGGAGTGAGACATGTGAAGCACGTAGAGTACAACGAGCACCTGCCATCTTGCCTTCACATGAGGCACGGTGCTCACTCATGGCCCAAAACGACCCCATCTCTGAAGCCACCTCGTTCCCGTGCTGTCTCATCCCCTACACTCGGACTCTCACACTTACACACACACAACGCCACCTGTTGAGCAGATAACTCACCAGGCATTGCACCCCTATAGCATATTTTGAATATGGGAATATTCATACAGTGCTATTTTAATCAGGGAACAATGAGGGTATTTTATTGACGTTTCGGTGGGCTTGTGGTAATGCACTGATACCAGGTACAGCACAAATTCCATCCCAATAATATCTTCCCATTGATACATCGGGATTTGAACCCGGGACCTTTGGAATACCAGGCCAGTGGCAAGACCACTCCACCACACCCCCTCCTAACTGACTTTACCTAGAACCTACGCCCATTTTTATAACGAATTTACCTACACATACTTTATTTTTATCCCTAGTATCATCCCTGTGAAAACCTCTCTCCCCCAGCTTCCTTGATTACGTTCGATTACATAATCACCTTTGTAATTATTTTATGAATTCGTATTGACGTTCATTTGATTACTGATGTAAGTAATTCTGATTCTTCATGCTCAGGAATTCTAGCATTGCATAGATTCTGTTACTTAATTCCACATCACTTACCATACACCTATTATTCTAGTGTATGTTCATTTTAAGACTGTTAATCCATTCAGACCTCTAAAGAAGACTGATATTAGTATTTCTTTAGCATAACTTCGTCGTATGCGTCCTAATTCTTTTGTTAATTAAAAATATAATTAATTATCCTTCTACGCTATTAATCCTAAGCGTTTCCAGAGCATTTCTTGACTAACTTCATTTAGTTAATTATAATTCGTTCTCCAGTGTAATTAAATAGATTTATTCTATAGTGCATTCATAATTATATGCCAACTTTATATCTGAATTCCTCGGCTCGTTTCGTTATTCTTTCCTACGATCGCTGACGTGAATATAAGATATTCATTAGAAATTACATTATTTAGTCTATGAACTTAATCCTTTGTACATTAAATTAAATCATATTTTGCCACCAATTTCAGAGTAACATTATTAACCCTTATTTAGCGGGCTAGGTGGTCTATTTGACCGTAGCGCCCAGCAGTTTTGTTTTACCCTAAATAGGGTTGTTTCCATGCTCATTTTAATGCCTAAATAAGACCCAGAGCGTAAAACAAGTATCTATCCCTGAAAGGGCGTAAACAGAGCTTTCCAATGACACCCGAACCATCCTTGTACGACCACTGGTTCTCTTGCAACGATCGTGCAACACGAGTGCAAAAACCCTGAAATAAGGTAATTTCCTTACATAATTCCCTGTGTAGCGAGTGAGGAGAGGGGGAGGAAGTTAGAATACAGTTCAGTAGACCCGCGGTGGTCGTGGGGAGCGGTCATAAGGGTACTACGCTCGTCCCACCGCTCAGCTCTCTCTCTCAGCAACATTACGTGCTGAAAATGGTGGTCGACAGATGTCGTGCACCGCCACATAGTCCAAATTGATTTCACTCAACATATGTCGCGCGCCGCCAATAAGGGGTTAAAACTACAATTCTAGTTGCATTAATTTTGAAGTTAATTTCCACCACCGCAGTCTCGTGCATGACCTGACCTCCACTGTTTAAGTAGGAAGGTCACTTGAGAATACCGCGACTACCTTTAGTGCGCCCCTCAACCATGTGACTCACCCAGCCTACCAGGGTGTTTATTTTTCTCTCAACTTCCCCTGTGTCTCTTATACTGAGACTGTATTTTGTTTCTTTGTTTTGTTTCTCATTCACGTAAGACACTCGACTCATTTCGATTGTTATTATTAAGGGTTATTATTTCTATGTTCATGTCTCACTTCTGTTGCCATTTGATTAACTGAGATTCTTGACCACATTTGTTTATGATTTATTCTTGTAAGATTCTCAACATACAGTAGCCTATATGTACCCTATTCTTTGTGTATTATTATTGTTCTTACTTTAGACAAGAAACCATCCCCAACTACGAATCTATATTCGAGAGTTGGAAATTGTAATAATTATGTTGAGACGATCTATGACTCCTAAAGATAGACGTTACTTGAATTACAATACCATTTACATGTTCTATGTGTGTTGTCATTGAGTTCTGTATTATCCTGATTGAATACCTATTTTGTGCAATTAAGAACGTGTTCGGTGTGACCCTGTCTGGCTGTATTAAGGTCTATAAGTCCATAATTGGATTCTTGTGGAGACTATATCACGAGTTGTAAATATTACAACCCGACATAACAAGTGTAATAATAACTGACGATGGCTTTGTAATGCAGACAGTCAGCCGAGTGTTGATTAAGGAGATGTTGTTATAATACACGCCGAGTGGAAACAGAGAGAGAGAGACCGTCCTTGAATGGCATAAAGGGATCTGAACAAGTTATTACATTGGAAGTAGATGGTGTGATCATAGGGATTGGTGTTTTCGTTCAATGTGTCTAGATGAGCGGTAATTTAATATATTAAAAAGTCCCAGAAATATTATACGAAAGTGACAATTCTTACAGAGTGAAATTGGAAAGTGCTTTATATGTTTAGGTGAGATCACAACACTTTCAACACGTATGCGTAGGCCTACTTTTATACGTTCACACATAAATGCAAACGTACATTAACTTTTGCGCTGACAAATACACATGCCTTCAACTTCACCCCTTTCTGGATTGTTGGGGCTTGTACTGAAGAGTAAATGAACAAA
This sequence comes from Lithodes maja, assembly GCA_037953745.1. Taxonomy (NCBI): domain Eukaryota; kingdom Metazoa; phylum Arthropoda; class Malacostraca; order Decapoda; family Lithodidae; genus Lithodes; species Lithodes maja. Next base: position 24,775 of record JBAKBP010024262.1, read on the forward strand.
TTTGATAGGTACAGCGGTCGAATGATCTATAGCCTAATAATGGTGATGCGGTTGTCAATGTTTATAGGAATATTATTATTGAAGGTTATAGAAAATTTATTAACCCTTTCAGTAAACTTGAATTAGGTCCCCTCTTAGCATATACTTTGCTAAATTTGAATTATTTAATTTTTAGACGTTTTAACGCATGATATATTGCTCAGTCTAGGAATAATTTGAGATTATCTCCGCTATATTGTCTCTAATTTAGCAATGTACTTTTGATAATATTGACACCAACATTGATTGTACAGAGTATTCTAAACGAAGGAGAAGTAATGAAGTGTATAATGTGTGAATAACTTTTTTCGGAGTTTAGGTAGCGGGTGGATATTTTAACTCTGTGAGAGGGTAGCGTCCTTGCGTTATGTGAGTCACTGGGGAGGTCACCAATGGTGACGACGGTGGAGGAAGGTATCTGTACCTCAAAGTTGGTCTGCAGCAGATGAGTGATCTCCCTACTCACTACTTAACCCTTTGGTTAAGTAGTACACCTAAGCCTCTGGGGGTAGTGGCTGAGAACATTCCTTCTGTGCTTTCTGCGTGTCATAGAAGGCAACTAAGAGCTTAGATGGATAGGCCTGCACTCTTTCCCTGGTAAATGATAGCTATGAAAACCCTTGGAATTGGACATGGACATACCATGTAATAACAACTGAGGACTGGACATAGACTGCTTTCGACTGGTGGCCTATAATGTAAGAAGCGTGGATGATTACACACTATAAAGAGAGGTTCAGGGAGTGTTAGCAAATGCCAAACTAGATATATTTGGACAGCCTGAGACTAAATGGACTAGATAGGTTCAACTCGTAGCAAATGGAAAAAGTTGAAGAGGTGAGCCACACGTTCAAGGAAGAGATATGTGCAGCATGTGAATAGGCATAGGAGAAGGGCGAGAGAAGTGAAAGGAACAGCATGATGGACCGAGGAGGTATAACAAACAGTTGAAGATAAAAATAAAGGTTACAAGGATTGGTTGAGAAGTAGAGGTAATGAGGATATGGAAAGTCAAGAAATAGAAAAATTATGGTGTCAACCAGAGAGTTGTGAGGAGAACAGTAAGGGAAAGAAAAAAATAAGTGGATGGTGAGTTGGAAGGGGAAATTAAGTAAAAAGTCGAAGAAGTGTAAGAAAATGTGTAGAAAGAGGTCAAGAAAATTAGGGAGGGTGATAAAGGAAGTAGTCAAAGTGTGAAAGACAAAACTGGGCAAGTGCAAGTGGAGAAGCATAAAAAGTCGCAATATGGAAACACTCCAATGAATAGTTGAATGTAGAGGATGCAATATATTCAAATGTAATTGAATGGGGAATGAGAGGGAGGAAAATTGGAGAAAGAAGAAGATATGCAGTGGCTTAGAAAGAATTAATCAGGTCAGAAGTGTGTAAACCTTATAAAAGATTGAAGATGGGTAAAACATCAGAGATAGATGGAGTGAGTGGCAAGATGGTGGAGAATGGAGGTGAGGTAATGATTTGGATGGATATGGAAAATGTGTAAACTAGATGGGAGCAGGGTAGGGTGCCAGAAGACTGCACATCAGGTATGATAGTCCCCCCATATAAGGAGGAAGGGGAGAGAGTACAGGGAGGAAGTTATATGCTGTCTTGATGAACCTGGATAAAACCTATGACAAAATGGACAGGAAAGCTCTATGGAAAGTACTGACAATGGAGTAGATGGCAAGTTGATGGAAATTATAAAGAACATTTATGAGGATTAAAGTGCAACATTGCGTACAGAGGATAAACAGATGGAGTTTTGTTTGTATTTCAATTTTGGTTTAAACAAGCAAATGAATGTAGCAAGTTTTTCTATTCCAATAATAGCACTGATAGAGAGACTGGAATTAACTCTTAGTTTCTACTCCTGTCTGAAAACCAATTATCCACACTTTCCTCTGTATATTTATTACAAAATACAGTTTGCTGGGGATATGGTGGGAGAGTTTGGATTTAAATGTAACTACTTTGGATACATAGTGCAAGGCGTCAAACCAGAGCAATTGTGTGTGAAGACTAGAACGACTATCAGAAGAAATACAAAACAATTAACATGAACAAGCACTGATTAGCCTTGTTGTCACTTCCTTAAACACAATTTGAGCTATAAACCTCAATTTGATCTTTACATATACAATAATAAACACCAAAAATATAGAAATTGGCTTTAGTTTGAGACCCAGACATAGTGAAATGGATAATTTATATTCCTTTAAATACAGTAACTAACATAACATTCGTGTTCATTATTTATTGTTATTTGCATACATATCAATCCGGTGTCTATATGTAATGTTCTTATTTTGATTAGTGAGATGCAAGGTATTTTGTAATATGAAAAAACTCGGTTTGGAAAATGCCGAAAAGAATAACAAAAAAACATACTATTAATATCCAGTAGAAATGAAGTAGCATGTTATTATGTCATCAGGTGTCAAATTACATCACATCAATATATTCTGAAGAGAATATCAATAAATATATATGTCATTTTAGTGATGTGTGTCAAGGAGAGAGTCAGCTCCAATGGTTCTAATAACGTGATAATCTAAATGGGGCCAGCAGAGAAAGAGAGAGAGAGAGGGGGTGGGGTTACAAAGAGTTACAATGACCGGGCGGTCCACTCCAGATAGATACTCTAGATCAGTGATTCTCAACCAGGAGTAAGTTTACCCCCTGGGGGTAAAAACATACATGGCATGGGGTAAATATATGATACCTGAAAACTCAATATTAATTCTATATTACGCTATACATGACTAGGCCTAACCTGTTTTAGGTTTAGAGAAACAGGGAAGACATTGTAAAAGATAACCCCTCTAATCTAGGAAAAATTCAGTTTACGAAAAGTTCACCAAAGTAACATTGCACATTTTCCAAACTTGGATGGTGTGTTACCTGAGATAAAAGAAAACATCACAGCACATTTGAAAATCTTGTGGGTCACTGGCTATATTTCAGAAGACATGATTTCTAGAGATAGATGGATATCAAGACCTTTAACCACTGATCTGCCAGACATGAAGGATGACGACCCAGCAAAACAAGTTCTGATTGATATTCTATCCTCAGTTATGTATTAATGAAAAACATGAAAATATTTATGATGAATTTTGTATGAAAATCATAAATTCAATCCCACTTCTTACTCAGCGTGCCTTCAGATTGCTTGTTCCTTTTGTCACTAGATAGTTATGTGAATCAAGGTTTTCTACTTTAGTAGCAATGAAAACTAAGACCAGGAATCGCCTTAAAGCCAACGACGACATAGAAGTAGCGTTGTTTTCAACATATTCTCGAGTATAAAGTGTTGACTCAATGAATCAGCAGTGTTCCACTGATAATGCTTCTGGTATTGTTGTTTGATCTTGTTTGATATAAGTGGACTGTATATTTATTTCCTTTATCATATTTTACTTCGTGCAAACCTTAAACATTATTTTTGTTTCTATCCTCTGTATTTTGTGAGCCTTTATGGCGGCTATACCTTTTTTGTATGGGTGTAAGGAGGTAAATGGCGAAATACATCAAGCCGAGGGGGTAAATGACTGAGGAAAGGTTGAGAATCACTGCTCTAGATGACAATAGACAGACTGTGTAATGCAGTACACTCACTGCAGAGTATGCACAATATGATCTACTCTCTTCTTGAACTGCCATACTAAAGCACATTTACAACTTCTCAGGGAAGTGTGTTTCAGGTCATGTGAAATGACTTTCACACATAATAGTGCTGAACCTCTTCAATTCTAATTGTCAACCTTGGCTGCATGTTGTATAATTTTGTATTGTGGGTAAGCATTTTTGTTAATGCCTTTAACATTCTGTCATTTAAGAAGACAAAGTTGGATCACTAAGAAGAGCGGAAGAAGCATATACAGGGGAGACACATATGTCGCACCTAACACCAGCACACCAACCGTATTGGTGATTACTTCTCGGGTGTCAGAATTACAGTCATGCTGCTCACACACACACACCCCAGCCAAGTATGCCTCACTCGCACTCAAGAGTCACGCTTACCTGATGCTGCCACCAAAAATATGACCACTACGACCCAAACAGCAGTCGGTAGCTCATTTAGCCAAACCTTACAACATGCAAACAACAAAACCCTCAAAGCAAGCGCAGGTAAACAAGGTCTCACAGATGCCACAATAGTGACACCTTTAACAGAAGCGGGCAGACACAGGTAGTGGAGCATTGTAGCAGGCTGACATAAGAAGTGCAGTACTCTAATGGGCTAACACATAAAGTGCAACATTGTAGCACTGATGAATCATGAAGTGAAATATTCATCAATATTATCACCTCTCAGTTGTAGTAAGACAACTCTTTTGCCCAGTAGCATAAAAAAAAAAACAAGAAGACCACCAGCCAATCTTCATAGTGTTTGACCATCCACACCTTCCATCAGTACAGAAGCCAAAGAAGTATCATCACTTTCATTGCCACTCCCAAACTCTAACACATCTACACCGCTGCCCAACTGTCTCAAAAGCATTAATCGGGACCTACTTTGGAGACCTGTGGTAGGACTACGTCTATCATAAATGTACTTAACTCACATGCCCATTGTTTAAGTATTGTGGATACAAAAACAGTCTTATCGTTCTAGTGATTTTAAGAACTCGTGTATGACACTTGTTTCAAATTTGCCCTAATCCACTGTTTCAACCTGTTGTGCGGTTTGTAGAGCACTTGCCTGCAAAGTGAGAGATCAATGGTTAAGGTTCGGGTCAGTCACCGTTCTTTATTGGTAGATGACAGTGCTGTTGGTGGAAAATCTGGTCTAGCAATCTGTGCAACTGTTCACTGAAGTCCCTGAATAATCAGGGCAACCACCTCAGTCCCGCGCTGGAGCCGGGAGTGCATGGTGGTAAAAACTGTGCGGCTATTATTAAGGCCAGCTTGGGTTCTTATAGACTTATATTAACCAGGTATAGAGATAAGTAGATAATAAGGATATACAGACGGCAAGATGCACAGATTCCAGGGTTATAATATTTACTTAACACTAAAGGACATAGAGGCATAGGGTCTATGCAATCAATCATAAGGTAACCATATACATACTCATGAATTCATATAATTATTTCTATAGCAAGTTGAATAAGACAAAATGCTGTTGACATCAATAGCTGAATCACAATATATATACATTATACAATATGCTCTTAATTTTGGGAGCAGATAGCTATCTGGGTCCTCTCATCAAACTCTCAGTAGGACAAAGGGGAGGATGTTGGGTGTGGGGGACTACCTGGATTAAGAGGTGGGGAAGGTTCGCTCGCGGGCGCTCATGTGGCATGGGGGAGAAGAAAAGCAAAAACAGGCAGGTAGGTTTTGGTCATCAGGTTGGAGTTAGATCGTGGGTGTTATCCTGCAAAAATGTCTAGAGCAATAAACAACGGAACAGAGATGCTCAAAAGGGGGGGGGGGGGTCGCCGTCGGAACATTGCACAAATAACTAAAATATAAAGTGGGTAGCATAATCAAGTAAATATAAAGTGGGTAGCATAATCAAGTAAATATAAAGTGGGTAGCATAATCAAGTAAATATAAAGTGGGTGGCATAATCAAGTAAATATAAAGTGGGTAGCATAATCAAGTAAATTATTGTAACACAACAGAGGTCAATCCATTGGCCATATCATAATATCCTTACTCCACTGTATGTGAATAACGATATATGCTATATATTCCCGAGATACTTCAATACTTAATTAAGCAAACACATACACAATATAATAATATAATACAAGGATACCTACATGTGGATAATTATAGAAATACTTGATGGACATATATAATGTTCATACTTAAATATAGTTTGTGTCATTTACATGGTGATCGAGCCTGAATAAGAACGGGCGACATTCCAGGATTAAAGCTCATTGCAACCGCAATTATCAAGTGGTATGGAGCTTTTGCCAAAAGCTATCAACCACACGATGGGCGTGGTTTAAGATTAAGAAATTCAGTAAGAAAAACAAAAATAACAACGCGATTCATGTGATTCTATGAATGGGAAGAGGATGACATGTCCTCTACACTGGGAAACATGTGACAACACTATAGTGAAGTGACAACTACCTAAGAGGGTGAATTTGAAGCAGGAACCTCCTCAGTCAGAGCCCAACAGTCAAGCCGTGAGGTACAGTACCTCCGGTCCCTTTAAATACGTCCGTATCTAGCCCTCGCTCCAGCTCGAAAGTGTATGTATAATACATTATGTGACGCACCCAGTGTGTGGCAACGCAACCTGATTGTACTCCTTGGTACTCCACTGTACCGCCACGGTACCGCGCTGTACCGTGCTGGCTGCTTATATTGAGTGTGACAACGTATAACTATGTTCTTTGTATCTCTGCAAAGGTCTCGTCATGTGCTAACCAGTGGTGGGTTTTGTTTTAGGCCATGTCGAGACCTTCCATTTAATATGTAGTATCAATAGAGAAGTTGATAGATAAGACAATAGGAATTCAGAGAGAGAGAGTGAGTTAGTCTTCAGAGCGAGAGGGTAGCAGCGCGCCGCGCTGCCGGAGGGGTGGTTGCCAGACGTATGGACCGGTTGGCAGCCTTGCGCTTATAGCTAGGTGCGACAGGGTTGGTAGTCCATTGCCGCCTGCCTATGCTGCCTGGGTTGCCCATGTTGTCGTACTGCACATTGCATGGAGGCTCGCTGTGTGTTCCATGACCAGGTTGCCTAGAACCTTTGAGATTCTAACATCCCTTGCCCTCTCTCCCAATTTCTCACGGTTGCACTCTTTCTCTCTGACGACATTACTCTCATTTCATTCTTCTCTCTATTTAAATGCATACCCTTCCCTTGAGGTCCTAAAGGAGTTTCAGCACTCACCTCTCGTATTACTCTTAGGACAAGCATATATTTACATGTATTAGATTTAAGGGGTTAATGTGAACAGCGATCTTCTTGATGAGGATAGTTGGTGAACGTTCTACATGTTCACGAGTTATATGCCCAGCTCATCATCCAATTTGTGACTAGACTAGTGCCATGTGTAAGAGCCCGACCATGCCCAGGAGTTGTCTGTAGAGGGGCGAGGACTTAGCCTTGATTTGCCTACCGAGCCAGGAGCGAGTGCAGTACCAGAGACTACAGCTCGCTCGTAGTGCCGGTATAGTAGAGTAACGTAATTTATCTGTCCTTGTGTTCTCTGCAGTCTTTTCCTGGGTTCTCGCTTTCGGTGCTGGGACTCGTTGTTCCTGTGACTTGGCCTGCTAGCTAGAACACATGGGGATGATGAGTGGGATATATCTTTATTTTACTATGCATTGCAGCTCTCTTTAAGTTTATGTATGTAACACTTTACAATACACATTACTCACACACAAGACAACACTATTAATACTTTCATGTATCAATTAACTGCACTGTCGTTTTGCTGCTGTGTCCGGAGTTCCGTTGCGTAGGGCGCATACGGACTCAGAGGGGAGACAGAGTGAGAGAAGCGAAGTAGCCTATGCGGTAGTAGGCTACCGGCGCAGTACTGTTGCCTGCAACCTTTTAGTTATTCCAAGTATAGATTCATTCTTATAATAAGTGACTACTATTTATGTTCCTTCCATGTGTATTATTAGGTATCTACTGGATCATGAACATCTTGTATGCTACATGCTAGTGCATGTTAGTAGGGGACAGTTATTCTAGTGCACGCGCTTTCAAGTAGGCGTGTACATTTGTCATTTAGCATTTCACTGTCATACCTTTAGCCTGCTTCTATTCTACATTATTAGAGGCTTAATATTAACGTAGTTTCTTGAGTATTGCATTTCTTTAGTCATAACGTAACCTATAAATGTCTGAGGGAGTTTAGCCTCATAGCCTACCCCTGTTGTACACTTTCGCCGAGTTAAGGTACCTCGTTACCATAGACGATAACTCTGTAGGGCGTTGGTGCTTTTGTTGTCTGGAGCATATAGTATTTGGGACTGGAATCGAGCGTGTCGTTGTCACATAAGCCATTTCTGTCCTACGATCAAGAATCCCGAATATGTATTGCCGATCCAGCCGTAACAATTATTATAAAGTATAAGTAATTATTTTATATATATATATATATATATATATATATGCCACTGAACCCCAGCTAGTTTAGATTAAATGTACACTGAGAGACCAGCAGATTTGTATTTTTTTTTTTTAAATAGCTTAAATTGGTGAGAAATGAAGAATAACACAAAAAACCACTCACCTCGGTCATTTTTGGGTCCTAAGGGGGGAGGGGGGAGGGGGGTGTCAGCCTCAACCATCAGCTGATGCCGGGTGGCCTTCAAGCTTCCCGCCCTTCAAGACACAGCTAAGCGCGGTAGCATGGCAGATGTACGATGCGTCCAGTTTTCGAGTGACGGTTATTTACACCACCCAAGCATCATGTGTGCCTTCATAGTTCAGATATTAGCAACATGTATCACATATTGTCATTGTAAGTTAAGTTACAGTGTGGAAAGTGCATAGATTCAAGTTTTATAAATGTCGAGGGAGTGGCAAGCATTGCGCGCATCCCCTGGTTACCATGATGACTGGCGGGCTGGCGGCCACCTTGTTCATGGATTCATGCACGTACACACTGCCAGCTGAATGACACCAGACTTCCCCTTCACTCACTCTCACTTTTATTATGCCTCTCTCACATACTATATTTATTGATTTTATACTTTACTGTATATTTTATAGTTAGAATATTAGTGTTACACATTGTTTTTGGCACTTTTGACTTAGAAATATGGGTTTTGATGTATTCCTAGTGGGGAGACAGGGGAGGTTGTGGTGAAGGCAGGGGGAGTGGGGGAGGACCAGTGTACACAAAAACTTGCTGTGTAGTGTATACGTAGCAACGTGACACACTATCTCGTCTCTTCTTATCCCTACCATGACCTGGCGGAATTTTGAGGAATGCCGTGGGGTCTGGGTTATCCTCCTCCTCCTCTTCGAGTCAACTATGTTATGGGAAGCATTAGGGGAGCGATAAACATAGCGAGGCAACGAGGTACAAGGCAACTGGGCCGGGCGTGAGGTGGAAAGCCGGCCAGCCCTTCCATCCCGCGCTCTCTCTCCCCACTCCCCACCGCGGCGGGACATGGGTATTGCCAATTGATAAGTATTGCCACTGTTGGGCAACATCATAAGGTATATCCCATATGAATTTTAACCCTCTAGCTACCATAGGATAAGAATAAATAAGCACAAGAATGGCGGTGGGATAAGTGGGTAAACTTGCTTTCCCCATCCGCCCTTACTCACACGCGCGGATGGGCTAGGGTTTGCCGCGTACCGCCACTGTTCGGCAATATCATAAGGTAGTTTCCCATACCATCCTCAAGCCTCTAGCTACCATAGGACATGAGTAAATAATTTCGAAGTAGCGGACGCAACGGATGTGGCACTGGGGTTTAGCGTTACATACATTGCCGACGCATACGCTGTGGCGCTGGGATCCAGTGGGATATATATATATATATATAGAGATATATATATATATATATATATATATATATATATATATATATATATATATATATATAATTTATAGTTTATCGTATTATTAGTGGGCTGGAAGTAGTGAATAGTGAATGTCTAATGGTCTCAAGTATCAATAACATTGTTTGATGAAAGCATATACTGTATATAGTATATATTCGGATAAAACAAACACTATTTGGCCTATGACATTCAATGTGGTTTATTTTACTGTATTACGCTGTGTTCTATATGTATAACTATTATAGATATATATAGCTATAAATCTCATAACAAAACAATATAACAAATATAATGCAGCCGTTGTACCTTTCATTATTATATTCAATATAAATAAGTGTTGATGATAACAAAATTGTGATGTCATATTTGAAAATAATATGAAAAGTACTTCTTATATCATATATAAGAAACTAGGATCGTTACTGACAATCTTGAGCAAAAGCAATGACAATTCTGATATAGTTAAACAAATTACGATTTGTGTAGTTAGAATATATGTTTTTCTCTTAGTATTTGAGTTTTTTTTCTTCTACCAAATTAACTATATTGGCCTTTTCTTTCTCTTTTGCGATATAATATATTGTAGGCTAGTAGGCTATACGCAATTTTTGAAACTCGTTTAAGAAGGAACATTTCGAGTTCGGCGGCCACTCATAATCAAGAGTGAATGGTTTACAATTACATTCCTATAACAACAATTATTGAGGATAAACAAAGGGAGGGATAGTACCTTGTTTCTTTGTGCGCCCTCCATTAGAAGCATGATGCAACATCAAGACCTGATATTATGTGATGTAAGTTATTTATGAGGCTCAATGGGTTAATACAATACTTGACTAAAACTCTATGAAGGACTCTCACTACACCAAACGAGCTGAGCACTCATTTATTGACCATTCTGAGATTGATACACAAGAGGGAAATCAATGCAATCTCAAAGAGGGTACACACAACAGTCTCAATTATGTAGGGGTTAGCACAAGGAGGCCAGCTAATTCTAATATTTCTTGGGATTTACTTTACTAGCAATTGAACAAAAGGGGAGGGGGAGAGACACATATGTAATAAATATGTAACTACTACTATTGTCGGGAGAGAGCTTCTCTGATCAACGGGGCAACAATGGCGCCTACGTGTGGGCAGTGCGCGATTCTAGGCTTTAGTACTCACACAGGCTGGG
>JBAKBP010024263.1:0-35504 GCA_037953745.1 Lithodes maja
GGGTGGTCCAATGGACACCCTGGGGAACAGGAACAATACAAAAAAATATATATATAAATGAAACAAAATTATGAATAAAATAAAATGATTGCCCTCTGACCCTTGACCAGTGCGGATGTCCCCTAGTGACCGCTAGTGAACCTGTTTACCCTTAGTGAGGTCCTAGTGAACTTTCTTAGTGATGGCTGTTGTTGATGAGTCTGCTGTCTCCTCCCATACTCTCCAGCTTTGTCTTGCTTTGCAAGAAAGACTGGAGAGTGTGGAGCAGGAGATTCAGTGTCTCAAAGATGAAAATTTGGCCTTGAGACTAGCTATGGCGGAGAAGAAGTGTGAGGCTACCGGAAGTGTTCCCAGGGATCGTGAAGCCCCTTGGAAAGTGGTGTCAACCAGTGCAACGGCCTGCAGGCTGAAAAGGCAGCCACTCAAGACCCACAACAACTTCAGCACCTTGGCTGATGAGAGTGATGGCGAGGAAGTAGCGATCATCGAGGCAGTGAGAGGGGAGGGGGGGAAGTCTGCTGCTGTTGCTGCTACAACTCCTGCTACACGCCGACAACGGAAAAAAGCTAAGTTCATTGTCGGTGATTCAATGGTTAGGTACCTTGACGGGGCTACTAACACTCATGTTAGTAAAGTTGTCTGCCTACCTGGAGCCGGAGTCGGGAGGGTGGCAGAGAAGATGGATGGTGTCCTAGAAGTGGGTGGGAAGGACCCCATCATCTTCATCAATGCGGGATCCAATGACATATGGAGATGCAGGACTGAGGAGTTGCTGACCAAGTACCAGGAAATGCTGGAGAGGATCAAGGAGAAGGGTGGATTTCCTGTGGTACACAGTATCCTGCCAAGAAGAGGGGTACGGAAGGAATGGTCCTCCAGGGCTATTGGTGTAAATAGCCGGCTGGAGAAGTATTGCAAGGCAAAGTCAATACCATTCCTAGATAACTGGACCCACTTCTATGGTAAGGATGAACTGTATGCCCAGGATGGAGTACATCTTTCTCGACTAGGAGTTTCGACCTTGGCCAGCTCACTGGACAAGATTGTTGCGGGGTTTCGTTAAAAAAACCTGGGTGTGTAAGTAAAATACTGTCTCCATATGGAGCAGGTACTTCATGTGACAAACCAGTGAGTAAAATAGAAATAATTAGTCAAGATAGTGCGAATATAGTGATGTGTAATAGTAGTATCGATAACACTACACATGTAACTGATAGTAAAGATGAGATTACTGATAGAGTAGAATTTCCGTCTAGAGCTAGTAGTTCAACAGGAAATAATAAGTTAGCTAAACACAATAGAAAATTAGTTTCAAATAAAAGTAATAGGTTGAGGGTATATTATACAAATTGTAGGAGTTTATGTAACAAAATAAACAAACTTAGAGCACTCGTTAGCACAGAAAATATAGACATAATAGCGCTAACTGAAACGTGGATTAATACAGAATCTAGGCATTTTTTAGCAGAATTTGATATTTCAGGATATAGTTTGTTTAAATATGACCGAACAAGTAGGAGGGGCGGGGGTATAGCAGTGTTTGTCAGGAGTACATTAAAAAGCTGTATTAAATCAGGTATTAGACTAAATAATGATAATGAAAGTGTTTGGGTAGAGGTTAACGAAGGTAGTGAGACCATAGTTATTGGAGTTATATATAGACTGCCTAATATGAGTAGAAATGGCGGAACATCGTTATGGGAGGAAATTAAAATAGCATCAAGGTTTAGCAATGTGTGCATTATGGGGGATTTTAATTTTCCGAACATTGATTGGCAGCACCAAATAGGCGACTCCGATTCAGTAGAGTTTATTGAGGTAGTACATGATAGTTTTTTATTTCAATTCATAGATACGCCGACTAGAGGTATTAATATTCTTGATTTAGTTTTCAGTAACAATGAACATATGATAAATGATGTAGAGATTGGTGACCACCTAGGAAATAGCGATCATAAATCTATTTATTTTAATATACAATGGACAGGGAATGCTAAAGAGAATACGACACTTATCCCAGATTTCAGAAAAGCCGATTATGGTGGGCTAAGAAGAGACTTAAGGGTGGACCCTATTGTTAAGCAATTAAGTCAGTATATGCCAGAGTTAAACTTGCCACCTACATATAACCAGTTTATTGCTTCACTCCACAATGCTCAAAATAAATATATCCCTAAAAGAAAATTTAGATCGCCGCAGAACCAACCAAAATGGATGACTAATAAGCTAATAGATCTTATAGGAAAAAAGAAAGGAATATATAGAAAAATAAAGAAAGGCGAAAATCATCTACATATATACTATCAGACTCTATCAAGACAGGTCAAAAAGGAAATCAGGAAAGCAAAAAGAAATTATGAAATAAGGATAGCCAGTGACTCAAAAAATAACCCTAAAGCTTTTTACCAACTATATAAATCTAAAGTTAGAGATGTAATAGGCCCCCTAAAAACTTCAATAGGAGAAATAACAGAAAATGATTTAGAAATGTGCAGTACATTAGATAGTCAGTTTCTTTCCGTTTTCACTAATGAAAATTTGGCACAGATTCCAGAAGTCAATATGGTATATAGTGATAGTATAGAAAATATGTTAAGTACAATTAGTATAAGTAGAAATGATGTGCTTAAGGAAATTGACAGACTGAAACCTCAAAAATCGCCTGGTCCTGACGAGGTATATGCTAGAGTATTAAAAGAATGCAGAGATGAGTTAAGTTGCCCATTAGCATTTTTATTTAACAAGTCTTTAGAAACAGGTTTAGTTCCAGAAGCTTGGAAGCTTGCAAATGTAGTTCCGATCTTCAAAAAAGGTGATAAATCGATAGCATCCAATTACCGTCCCATTAGTCTCACATCAATCATAGGAAAGTTGCTAGAGTCTATTATTGCTAGGAAAATTAGAAGCCACTTAGACAAATTTAACTTAATAAATTTTTTTCAGCATGGATTCACTCAGGGACGTTCTTGCCTTACTAATTTGCTTAGCTTTTTCTCAGAGGTATATGAAGCAGTAGATAGTGACAAGTCATATGATATTATTTATTTAGATTTCAGTAAAGCTTTCGACAGAGTCCCTCATGAGAGATTGATGAGAAAGGTTGAGGCACATGGAATAGGAGGATCGTTGTTGGGATGGATTAGGTCATGGCTAATTGGTAGGAAACAGAGAGTCAGCATAAATGGTACCAAGTCAGAGTGGGGAGCAGTCAAAAGTGGTGTCCCCCAGGGATCGGTATTAGGTCCCCTGTTGTTTCTTATATACATAAATGACCTAGATTTAGGTATAACTAGTAGGATAAGTAAATTCGCAGACGATACTAAAAAGGGGAGATCAATTGATTCAGATAGAGATATAGAGTGCCTCCAAAGGGATCTAGATACCTTACATGAATGGTCAGTAAATTGGCAGATGAAGTTTAACATTGACAAATGCAAGGTATTAAAAATAGGGAAGATGCATACAAATGTTAAATATAAACTAGCTAATTTAGAATTAGAAAATTCAGACTGTGAGAAAGATCTAGGTGTGTTTGTTAGCAATGATTTGAAGCCTAGAAAACAGTGTATAAGCGTTCGTAATAAGGCAAACAGGATTCTCGGGTTCATCTCTAGGAGTGTGAGTAACAGAACTGCTGATGTTATCTTAAAACTTTACTTGTCATTAGTGAGACCCCATATGGATTATGCTGTCCAATTTTGGTGTCCTTATTACAGAATGGACATAGATTCATTGGAGAGAGTACAGCGTAGAATGACAAAATGATCCATAATATTAGAAATCTTTCGTATGAAGAAAGGTTGAAGAAATTAGGTTTACATTCGTTAGAGAGACGCAGAGTTAGAGGGGATATGATAGAGGTGTTCAAGTGGGTTAGTGGGATTAACAAAGGGGACATGACAAATGTACTAAAGCTCAGTGATAGCGAAAGAACTCGTACCAATGGTTTCAAATTAGATAAATTTCGTTTCAGAAAAGATATAGGCAAATATTGGTTTGGTAACAGAGTTGTAGATGGGTGGAATGGACTACCAAGTGCTATAGTGGGATTAAAAACGATAGGGAGCTTTAAGATAAAATTGGATAAGCATATGGACGAGAAGGGTTGGGTGTGAATGGGGATCAGCAGGGTTGGGCCAATCAGCGCTCTGCAGACCACCGTAATCCTGCGTTAATCGCTAACCGTTTTGGTAAGATGATCCTCAGGGTATTAGAGTGTTGAGCCTATAATTGGGCTTTGTAATTGGGGTTGTGTGGGACAGGGATCTGCCTTGCTTAGGCCAATCGGCTTTCTGCAGACTCCCATTTTCTTATGTTCTTATGTTCTAAAATAAATAAAAACTATATTAAATAACAATATATATAAAATAACTATATAAATACTCGGTTATGGGCCCTGCCCTTGCTCTGGACATAGGGGGTGGCCCAATGGATACCCTGGGGAACAGGAACAATAAAAAAAATATATATAATTATATAAATGAAACAAAATTATAAATAAAATAAAATTATAGGCCTATAAATAAAATAAATAAAAACTATAATAAATAAAAATATACCGGTATATAAAATAACTATAAATACTCGATTATGGGCCCTGCCCTTGCTCTGGACATAGGGGGTGGTCCAATGGACACCCTGGGGAACAGGAACAATAAAACACAAAATATATATAAATGAAACAAAATTATAAATCAAATAAAATGATAGGCCTATATATAAAATAAATAAAAACAATAATAAATAAAAATATATATAAAATAACTATAAATACTCGATTATGGGCCCTGCCCTTGCTCTGGACATAGGGGGTGGTCCAATGGACACCCTGGGGAACAGGAACAATAAAAAATATATATATAAATGAAACAAAATTATAAATAAAATAAAATGATAAATAAAATAAATAAAAACTATAATAAATAAAAAAATATATAAAATAACTATAAATACTCGATTATGGGCCCTGCCCTTGCTCTGGACATAGGGGGTGGTCCAATGGACACCCTGGGGAACAGGAACAATAAAAACAAAAATATATAAATGAAACAAAATTATAAATAAAATAAAATGATAGGCCTATAAATAAAATAAATAAAAACTATAATAAATAACAATATATATAAAATAACTATATAAATACTCGATTATGGGCCCTGCCCTTGCTCTGGACATAGGGGGTGGTCCAATGGACACCCTGGGGAACGGGAACAATAACAAAAAAATATATATATAAATGAAACAAAATTATAAATAAAATAAAATGATAGGCCTATAATTAAATAAATAAAAACTATAATAAATAACAATATATATAAAATAACTATATAAATACTCGATTATGGGCCTTACCCTTGCTCTGGACATAGGGGGTGGTCCAATGGACACCCTGGGGAACAGGAACAATACAAAAAAAATATATATATATGAAACAAAATTATAAATAAAATAAAATGATAGGCCTATAAATAAAATAAATAAAAACAATAATAAATACAAATATATATAAAATAACTATAAATACTCGATTATGGGCCCTGCCCTTGCTCTGGACATAGGGGGTGGTCCAATGGACACCCTGGGGAACAGGAACAATAAAAAAAAAATATATATATATATATAAATGAAACAAAATTATAAATAAAATAAAATGATAGGCCTATAAATAAAATAAATAAAAACTATAATAAATAACAATATATATAAAATAACTATATAAATACTCGATTATTGGCCCTGCCCTTGCTCTGGACATAGGGGGTGGTCCAATGGACACCCTGGGGAACAGGAACAATAAAACAAAAAAATATATAAATGAAACAAAATTATAAATAAAATAAAATTATAGGCCTATAAATAAAATAAATAAAAACAATAATAAATAAAAAATATATAAAATAACTATAAATACTCGATTATGGGCCCTGCCCTTGCTCTGGACATAGGGGGTGGTCCAATGGACACCCTGGGGAACAGGAACAATACAAAACAAAAATATATATAAATGAAACAAAATTATAAATAAAATAAAATGATAGGCCTATAAATAAAATAAATAAAAACCATAATAATTAAAAAAATATATAAAATAACTATAAATACTCGATTATGGGCCCTGGCCTTGCTCTGGACATAGGGGGTGGTCCAATGGACACCCTGGGGAACAGGAACAATAAAACAAAAATTATATATATATATATATATATATAAATGAAACAAAATTATAAATAAAATAAAATGATAGGCCTATAAATAAAATAAATAAAAACTATAATACATACAAATATATATAAAATAACTATAAATACTCGATTATGGGCCCCGCCCTTGCTCTGGACATAGGAGGTGGTCCAATGGACACCCTGGGGAACAGGAACAATAAAAAAAAAATATATATAAATGAAACAAAATTATAAATAAAATAAAATTATAGGCCTATAAATAAAATAAATAAAAACAATAATAAATAAAAATATATATAAAATAACTATAAATACTCGATTATGGGCCCTGCCCTTGCTCTGGACATAGGGGGTGGTCCAATGGACACCCTGGGGAACAGGAACAATAAACAAAAAAATATGTAAATGAAACAAAATTATAAATAAAATAAAATTATATAAATAAAATAAATAAATAAAACTTATAATAAATCACAATAAAGAAAAATAGGCCTATATATAAAATAACAATAGAAATACTCGTATATATATATATATATATATATATATATATATATATATATATATATATTATATATAAAATAAAGATAGGCCTAGCCCAAGCCTAAACATAGAAAATATCCCAGCTGTGAGGAAAAGGTAAAAGGTCAAGGAGTGCTGACCCGCCGCGGGCAAGTAATTATGGGATTAGCTTAGGTACTTTACCAAGACATCTGTGGCTGTCCAAAGGTTCACTGCTGTAGTGTAGTGTACAGTGGCACATACAAGTCTTGTATTTTTTATGCCAGGCTATTTACTGTGACATATTTGTACTTACCGTGACATTTTTGTCTAAAAAAATTCGTTTATTATCTATCCACACTTCACTGTTAGTTACTTCACTCAAATAAAACTGCGTATTCACTAAAAATTGCCCAAATTGGGCATAAAATAATGCCAAAAATGGGCAAAACACAACTATATTTCGTAATTACAGCTTTATTATACTTCGTATGTAGTATTTATTCATAAATATATTGGTCTTTCAAGCGAAAATGAAGGTTTTAGGGCAATATATATACGACACACACGTATAGCCTAGCTTACATTCGTAATCACAAACCTAACATAAGTTAGCAATGTGACTACGAATGCTTACTACACTAACCCTACGAATATGATATAAATAATATTATTATTCACAGTTCACAACACTTCTACTG
The DNA here is from genome assembly GCA_037953745.1 of Lithodes maja. Classification (NCBI taxonomy): domain Eukaryota; kingdom Metazoa; phylum Arthropoda; class Malacostraca; order Decapoda; family Lithodidae; genus Lithodes; species Lithodes maja. The sequence continues at coordinate 7,385 of JBAKBP010024263.1, forward strand.
GGTCCATTCTACCTGCCTAAAAAACACATGGCTGGCTATGGAGAGGCGAACAACGAGGCACAGAGTCACAAATCACGAGTTATACACATAAATTATAAATAGATAGCCACAAATTGATGATACACTGCCTCTTAGTACATAAATAATCAAGATTTGCCCGCCTGAAACCCGCTCCATGGCGGGCAATGGAGGCGAGACGAGATTTAAAGGTCCGGGAGTGCTACCTCACAGACTGGCGGCCGGCTCACAACTGGTGAAACAAAGCCCCGCACTCCTCACACAGGGACGCTAGGGGGTTGCCAGATATTTAATTTTGTAGCTTACTGATGGCTAACTTACCAGCCAAAAATGCGTCCAAATCGCGTCATAAACTTATTTACCACAAATATTTCTAACTTACAGGTGGCATTATGACGCAATTGCGTCATACGACCACTCTTCGAGGGGTGGCGTTATGATGCGATCGCATCCTAAAAATGCGAGAGGGTTAATTTTCCCTGGAATATATAAACTAAATGAATAGTTTATTCTTGTGTTACACCAACTGTTCTATTGAACTTAAAGGTGTTAACACCACAAGCTTCCTTTAAGAAACGCCGCCTTACGTAGGTAATGGCCAATCTTTGAACTCTAGCTTGCTGTTCAAACTTCCCGCCCAAGGAGAACTCAAAATACGATTGCCTTACATTGTGAGCGAAACGTTCTTAATAACCACTCACAGACTCGTCCTTATGATGTGGGTCCACTACTAGAAAATCTGGAATAAAATAAATAAATAAGAAAAATAAAAATAAAACTTGACCTAGCTTTGCGCTTGTGTTCATGTTCCTTGGACCTTACCTGTTTATTAGTGGTATGCAATGTTTATGATGAATGTCCCCCTCCAGTCTTGAGAATTCAGGCGCATCATCAATGATGAAGGGGCCACTAATAAATTATAGGTTTGAGTCCCGAAGGGAAGAAGGAAAACCTAATATTTAGTAGTGGCCCCGGAATCATTGACAATTTTGGCCCTCCCTTCCATCCCCTTCCCATTCATCTGCTACATTTTTAAGAGTCTCGATATGTCAGATTAAGGAGGATCGCTCACGGTACATGTGATAATCCGTTCCTTAGGCTAAAGTAAGCCTACTCAGGAACATGGATTAATTTTTAGGTGAAACACTATGGATGCAATAGGGTTTCCAATATACTCAATAATCTCAGGATAAGATTACTCTCAGAATTAGAGTAAGAGTACAAATATTTTGGTAATACAGTACCTGAGGCCATGAATATGTAGGCCTACATATTAATAAAATTGGGTGATAATGAATGTTTCATTTAACCTGGGATATATAAGCCAAATGACTAGTTTATTCTTGTGTTACACCAACTGTTCTATCAAACTTAACCCTTCCTACCCGGGCTGCCTTAGGTAAGGACAGCGCGGCTGAAGGGCCGCAACCCGGTATGCCTTTTGTAAGGCATTTGCTTGAAAGCGTGCTTTAAAATTCGCGGGGGCAAATTTTACTTTGCGTGGGCGATCGTAGCGCCACCAAGCCTCAACTACCACTCTTATCAGTTCCTACGTTGCCGCCATTGAGAGCTACAGCAAAAAAATGAATTCCGACGCGTCCGATACTGTGCAATCTCCCGCGCGTCCCAGTGCTACCCCGCTTGCAACATCTACACCTCTGCCAACCGAGAAGAAAAGGAAAGTAAGGAAAGTGAAACGTTTGCTAAGTGACAGTGCAATACAACGTGCACTTTTCAACCAGGATTTGAGCAGTGGTGAAAGCTCTGTGGACAAAAACCTCTATATTCAGAGTAGAAGTGGGAGCGAAATTGACGATTTTGTGGGATTTGGTGCTGATGACAATGTGGATTTATTTGAGGGGGGTGATAGTAGTGATGATCCTGATGTGGAAGTGGTGGAGGAAGGTGCTATTGAAGTACCAAGTGTGCTAGAGCCAACCCCTTCGCCTAGTTTCGTAGGTCCGGGTAGGCCTAGCCCTAGCCCTACGCCAGGACCTTCCCCTTTGCCTGCCCGTACGCCCTTGAAAGTGGGTAAATACTTCTATAAGAAGTCTTTGGTGAAAAGTGCAGCCAAGAAAGCACGCAGGGATGCAGAAAAAGTGAGGGAAGGCGTAGATAGTGAGAGTGACGCCGACCCAGGCCTAGCAACCACCCGCATTCCTTTGTCACGACGCCTCGACCCGGGACGCCGGGAGGGCCACCCACAGCCCTCAGCTTCATCTGTCCCTCAAGATGACCAAAGGGCCTCTGCAAGTGCGCCATTGGCCTCCCGCAGTGTGTCACCACAGGCCCCGCATCGTAGGTCATTATTTCCTGCGGAAAAGTCCCCGGCTAGCCGCAAAAGGAGCCCAACTCCCGAGGCCGAGGCTCCCATTGCTCAACCTCCCGCAGCCCCACGCCGCCGACGCCCGGTCTATTCTTCACCAGAGTTGTCTCCTGAAGAGGATGCTGACGACCCCAACATTGCCCCAGATGACCTGACGTCGCCTGAGGAAGAGGAAAACGAAGAGGAAGAGGAAGAGCGAGTCCCGACAAGAAGAGTCAAAGGACCTCGAGGTCGTGGACGTGGTCGGCCTGCCGACGCCGCTGCCCCTGGGCTTGGGCGTGCAGGGCGTCCGCCTGGGCATCCGCATGGCCAAGGGCGTGTGCCAGGGCATCCAGGGCGTGTGCCTGCTGCAACTCCACGTCCTCGTCCTCGACCTGCTGAAATGTTTGTGTGGTCAGATGGGGCGGATTTTGTGCCAGATTTTCCTGCCTTTGACGAGGTACAACAGGGTTCTGGGGTGTCACCAGCATATCCCTGTGGCCCAAATGCCACCCCCAGTGAACTTTTCTGTGGCTTGTACGACAATGAAGTCATGGAATAGCTTGTCAAAGAGACAAATCACCACCAGGCTATATGTTCAAACTTTCTTGGCAGGAAGACAAGTGCAAAGATGGTGGCATGGAGAGCTCTCACTGTGGCAGAATTATATGTGTTCTTGGCACTCACAATGCTGATGACACACATAAAGAAGCACGTTCTGGCCGACTACTGGATAACTGGCGACCTCACAACGACTCCAGCATTTGGCAAATTCATGTCAAGGGATAGGTACTTCGACATCCTCTCATATTTCCACCTGACTAATAACATGCATGTCCACGAGCCCGACACACTCTGGAAGATCAGGCAACTGTATGACATGATACGTCATCGGTTTTCCACCTACCTGGTTCCATTTCAGAAGCTGTGCATCGACGAGTCTCTGGTCCTGTTCCGTGGTAGGCTGCACTTCCGACAGTATATCCCGTCAAAGAGACACCGCTTCGGCATCAAGCTCTTCGTCCTCTGCGACTGCAAGACGGGATATGTGCTCGACTTTATAGTCTACAGCGGCAAGGGTGGTGAAGTCCAGATTGACCCCCTCATTGGTTTTGGCGGCGCTGTGGTAAAGAGGATGATGGAGAGGTACTTCCATGACAACCACGTCCTCTATACTGACAATTATTACACGTCGCCTATCCTCGCCAAGTACCTCCATGACCGCAAGACCGGAACTGTCGGCACAGTGAAGGGGAAGAGGAAGGGCATGCCAGCCTACCAAACCAAAACTAAGAAGACGGACATCTTCCATAAGAAGAGTGGCCCCATCCTCTCCATCCACTGGCATGACCAGCGCAAGGTCAACCTCCTGACCACATGCCACAAAGCAGAGATGGTCCCCACAGGGAAGGTGGACCGAAAAACGAAGAACCCTGTCACGAAACCAGCTGCTGTTCTGGACTACAACCTGAACATGCGCCTCGTCGACAAGTCCGACATGCAGATGGGCTTCATAGACTGCCTGCGAACATCTTGCAGGTGGTACAAGAAGTTTGTCCTGCATACAGTAGATATGTCTGTCCTCAACGCGTACAACATCTACCGTTTGAGGTGTCCAGTCATCAAATACAAGAGCCTGCGGACCTTCCAAAAGCAGCTGATACATGAGCTCCTGGTAAAACATGCGGGTACACCAGGGAGGCCACTACAAGGACCAGGCATGATGGACAGAATAGGGTATGCCGACTTCATCAGAAAGCACCAGCTCGTCGCCCTTCCTTTCCAGGGTCCTAACAGCCGAATAAGGATGCAGAAGAGGTGCTATGTGTGCACCCGCACAACTCGACGACCAAGCAAACCCACAAAAACCACTTGGCAATGCCTCGAGTGTCAGGTGGGACTGTGTGCCGGCACCTGCTTCAATGATTTCCACACTCTGGCAAACTATTGAAGTGTAAGTGACAGTGATAGTGACACTCAATAATAATAATATAACTAAGTATAAGTGAAAGAGACACATAAGTAATAATAAGTGCCTTCAGAACAATATGAACAAGTGAAAGTGACACTAAAATATATATTCCTAACAATAAAGAAGTGAAAATTACACTATCAATTACCATAGTCCAGTATAAATAATCATAACTACTATAATAATGACTATAAAACTAAGTCTAAGTGAAAGAGACACACATAAGTAATAATAAGTGCCTTCAGAACAATATGAACAAGTGAAAGTGACACTAAACTATATATTCCTAACAATAAAGAAGTGAAAATGACTATCAATTACCATAGTCCTGTATAAATAATCATAACTACTATAATAATAACAATAAAACTTAAGTATAAGTGACAGAGACACAAATTACTTCAGAAAAATATATTTATTGAGTGAAAATATCATAATAACAATAATATATGGCATAATAAACAATAAAACACTAAAAAATCGCTTCCCGCCATAATTCAAGGTAGAGCGACGAGTCAAAACGTTCGTCGTAGCCTGGGCCGCGGGTGAGCGTTCGGACGCGTCGAGGTAAATACGCGGCAAAAGTTACCTCCACTTCCATCATCATAACTCCTGAACTACTTGAGCTAAAATGCTCTACTCAACGCCATTCTACACGGGAAGGTAAGGCGCCCATTTTGACATCTGTTTGATTATTGTAGGTAGTATATTAAGCGAGATTAGCCTTAGTTTACTTTTGTTGTGTTTTCAGCCAGATCGCCCGGATACAGCCTCCGTCCTTAACAAAGGCTGCCCGGGTAGGAAGGGTTAAAGGTGCTAACACCACAGGCTTCCTTTAAGAAACGCCGCCTGTAAATAAGAGTGTATTTGGTGAGGAGACTTCCGGCGGAGATCGGTAGAAAATTACTCTTATCCAATATCTTTACAGCTACCTTAGTCACTAATGAAGCATAGAGAACAGTTGATTTCTTCCTAGACCAACAACCTGCCACCACTACTAAATTCAAGGGTGAGCAGGCAGCTAAACAAAATTTCAGAACTAAAAGTTCCTTTCGTGGTCAGTCACAGTTCAATCAGTCAGCCAAGACTTTCACAATCCTTGCTCATACCGGGGCACCTAAAGGGCGCGGTAACCTCAGGGGTAGAGGGAGGTGGTTTTGGGGCCAACATAGGGGTAAACCCAGTAGCGATGGTAGCAAGACGTCTCATCCCCCCGTGCCAAAGTCAGAGTCACATTCCTCCTCCAAGATATAAGACAGCACAGGACTCTCTCACTCCCAGTGCCAAGGCAAGGCGAGACGGATCCGAGAGTAGTATTGCCGGACAAGACCAGTCATATGACTGGCAACTCCCAAGTTTATTTCCGGTCATGGCCCCGGCGAACATGGGCAAGGACAGTGGTCCGCAAAGGTCTCTCGTGGAGGTGGTCCCGGCGACCCCGTTTACGTTTCCCCACAGAATTCAATCATGTTCCATTGAAGGCGGGATCCATTATCAAAGAGAGGGCACAAAAGCAGATCATAATCCCCAGTCCTACATCAATGCCAGTGTTCATATCCCGGTTATTTTTGGTGCCAAAGAGGGACAGTGTTCAGATGAGGCCGGTGATCGACCTCTCATATCTCAACACCCACATTCACAATCAGTCAGTCAGAATGCTGACGGTGAATCAGATCAGCTAGTCACTCCCGCCGCAGGGCCGGATGTGCTCAATTGATCTGAAAGATGCCAATTGGCATGTCCCAATCAACAAACGTTCTCAGAGGTTTCTAGCCTTACACAAGGGGAATCAAACGTTTGTCTTTCAAAGAATGCCCTTTGGATTATATCTAGCACCCCGAGTTTCTCACAAAACTAGTTCGACAGGCGTTGCTACCATTGCTCAATCAGGGAATCATGATTTTATGGTACCTAGACGATTGGCTAGTGGTAGCCCAATCCAAGATAACGCGCCTTCATCATGTTCAACTAGTATTAGACCATGTAAAAACCTTAGGGTTCAGGGTAAACTTAGGAAAGTCATCTCTCCTCCCCACCAAGCAGATCCAGCGGGTGGGCCTTATCTGGGATACCGAGTTACTAACTCTGAGTCAGAGTGTGGACAACCGTCAGAAATTTTGCAGGAAACTCTTCCGGTTTCTACATTCGCGGTCGACAACGAAGACATTCTGGGAATCCCGGGTGGGCTCACTCAATTGGATACAGCTGACGGTACCGTTAGGTCGTCTGAAGGTCAAAAGAATTATCTCGGAAGGAAACAAGTGTTTCCCACTTTCACAGGCGGAAACACTGAGGACAATTCCAACTTTAATCCACAACCTCCTGGCGATTTGGGTGAAGCCAGAAGTAATTCACTCCTCCTTGACTTTGACAGCTCCACCTCCGACGGTTTGGGTAGTGTTACGGCTGGATCGGCAATACATATTCGGGATTCTTGATCGTAGGACAGAAATGGCTTATGTGACAACGACACGCTCGATTCCAGTCCCAAATACTATATGCTCCAGACAACAAAAGCACCAACGCCCTACAGAGTTATCGTCTATGGTAACGAGGTACCTTAACTCGGCGAAAGTGTACAACAGGGGTAGGCTATGAGGCTAAACTCCCTCAGACATTTATAGGTTACGTTATTACTAAAGAAGTGCAATACTCAAGAAACTACGTTAATATTAAGCCTCTAATAATGTAGAATAGAAGCAGGCTAAAGGTATGACAGTGAAATGCTAAATGACAAATGTACACGCCTACTTGAAAGCGCGTGCACTAGAATAACTGTCCCCTACTAACATGCACTAGCATGTAGCATACAAGATGTTCATGATCCAGTAGATACCTAATAATACACATGGAAGGAACATAAACAGTAGTCACTTATTGTAATAATGAATCTATACTTGGAATAACTAAAAGGTTGCAGGCAACAGTACTGCGCCGGTAGCCTACTACCGCATAGGCTACTTCGCTTCTCTCACTCTGTCTCCCCTCTGAGTCCGTATGCGCCCTACGCAACGGAACTCCGGACACAGCAGCAAAACGACAGTGCAGTTAATTGATACATGAAAGTATTAATAGTGTTGTCTTGTGTGTGAGTAATGTGTATTGTAAAGTGTTACATACATAAACTTAAAGAGAGCTGCAATGCATAGTAAAATAAAGATATAACCCACTCATCATCCCCATGTGTTCTAGCTAGCAGGCCAAGTCACAGGAACAACGAGTCCCAGCACCGAAAGCGAGAACCCAGGAAAAGACTGCAGAGAACACAAGGACAGATAAATTACGTTACTCTACTATACCGGCACTACGAGCGAGCTGTAGTCTCTGGTACTGCACTCGCTCCTGGCTCGGTAGGCAAATCAAGGCTAAGTCCTCGCCCCTCTACAGACAACTCCTGGGCATGGTCGGGCTCTTACACATGGCACTAGTCTAGTCACAAATTGGATGATGAGCTGGGCATATAACTCGTGAACATGTAGAACGTTCACCAACTATCCTCATCAAGAAGATCGCTGTTCACATTAACCCCTTAAATCTAATACATGTAAATATATGCTTGTCCTAAGAGTAATACGAGAGGTGAGTGCTGAAACTCCTTTAGGACCTCAAGGGAAGGGTATGCATTTAAATAGAGAGAAGAATGAAATGAGAGTAATGTCGTCAGAGAGAAAGAGTGCAACCGTGAGAAATTGGGAGAGCGGGCAAGGGATGTTAGAATCTCAAAGGTTCTAGGCAACCTGATCATGGAACACACAGCGAGCCTCCATGCAATGTGCAGTACGACAACATGGGCAGCCAGGCAGCATATGCAGGCGGCAATGTACTACCAACCCTGTCGCACCTAGCTATAAGCGCAGGGCTGCCAACCGGTCCATACGTCTGGCAACCATTGCTACCCTCTCGCTCTGAAGTCTAACTCACTCTCTCTCTCTGAATTCCTATTATCTCATCTATCAACTTCTCTATTGATACTACATATTAAATGGAAGGTCTCGACATGGCTTAAAACAAAACCCACCACTGGTTAGCAAATGACGAGACCTTTGCAGAGATACAAAGAACATAGTTATACGTTGTCACACTCAATATAAGCAGCCAGCACGGTACACGGTACACGCACCGTGACGGTACAGTGGAGTACCAAGGAGTACAATCAGGTTGTGTTGCTACGCACTGGGCGTCACAGCCCCCCCAAGATTTTAGATAATCGACCTTAGAAGCATTATCAAAATCTGACAGGCAACCAACCGACCTGCTACCCTTAGCTGCCACTAATTGCAAAAGGTGCACAACAACTGAAGTGTGAATTATACATAAAACACAATATCGCATGCATCATGCTACAACAATAAAGACTTACAAAACTAAAAAGAAAATTCTCGTTTATTTTATTGTTTTATAATCTTTTTGGACGGCGTTATGATAGCCTAATTTTACTCCTGCTCAACCCACACACCGTGCACGACTATCCTGGATCATCAACCCTTGATAGACAATCTGCTATCACGTTCTCACTCCCGGCAATATGCTGAATGTTGAGATTATACTCTTGGAGCATTAGGGACCACCTGGTCAACCGCATATTCCGATTGTGAAACTGATTTAGGAATTTCAAGGGATGATGGTCCGTATAAATCGTCACTACCGGGCCGTAGGCTGGAACATAAACTTCGAAATGTTTGAGCGACAAAACGATAGCAAGAAGCTCCTTCTCTATAGTCGAGTAATTCCTTTGTGCCGAATTAAACTTGCGAGAAAAGAAGCTCACTGGGTGTTCCAAGCCCTCGGAATCAGTCTGCAGTAACACTGCCCCGGCACCCACACCGCTGGCATCAGTCGCCAGCTGAAAACTCCTGGAAAAGTCTGGGGCTCTCAAAATCGGATGTGTACACAGCAGGTGCTTGACTAGGTCGAAAGCCCTCTGACACTCCGCAGCCCAACAGAACTTCACTGACTTCGACAGTAGATCAGTTAACGGTGCTAAGACAGTAGAGTATCCCCGGATGAAGCGCCTATAATAGCCTATCATACCTAGGAACCGCATGACCTGGCGCTTAGTGGTGGGCCTGGGAAACATATTGATAGCCTGTATCTTGCTCAGGGGGGGGCACACCCGGCCTAACCCGACCACGAAGCCAAGATACTGCACAGTAGCCTTTATAAACTCGCACTTCCTCAGGTTCACCACCAGCCCAGCATCGTGCAACTTCCCAAACAGGGTCTCTAAGTGCCTTAGGTGATTTTCAAAATTGTCATCATACACTATCACGTCATCAAGGTAGACCGTGCAGTTAGGGATTTCGTCACAAATATCGTTCATCAGGTTCTGAAACGTGGCAGGTGCGTTCTTAAGCCCATAAGGCATTACGTTACATTGGTAGGTCTTGCCATCTACCACAAAACCACAAACTTGCTTAGCTCGGTCCGACAGGGGTACTTGCCAGTAGCCTTTTACAAGATCAATTTTAGTAAGGTACTTTGCATTCCCTATCTTGTCCACGCTGTCGTCAACTCGAGGCAAAGGGTAAGGGTTGGTAGTGGTCAAGCCATTTAGCCTACGAAAATCTATGCAGAACCGCACCTTGCCGTCAGGTTTTGGCTGCAACGTGACGGGTGATGTCCACTTCACATAACCTTCAGTGATCATCCCTCTCTCAACCATGTACTTTAACTCCTCCCGTAAAGCTGGCAACTTTACCGGGGGCACACGGTAGGGCACTGACTTGAAGGGCACATTATCACCGACGTCCACGTCGTGCGTTACCTGAGTAGTGAGACCTGGGTGTTCGGCGAAAACAGAGGGGTATGACCTGAACAGGCCTAGGACAGCAGCACCCTGGTGCTCAGGCAGGTGACTTACAGCTTGCCTAGCCTCTTGTTCAGTATTCCCCGCCCACTGTTCCGCGGAAATGACACAGTCCCAGCTATCCTCCTCAGCAGCATGACTGTCCCCACCTCCTTCTCCACCCTGGCCGCTGCAGGCCAGCACAGGGACAGTGAGAGGCTCTGAGGGGCGTCTCACATACTCTTTCATGAGGTTAACATGACATAACTGATGTTTTTTCCTACGGTCAGGTGTTGCAACGAGATAATCAAGGTCGGACAGTTTCTTAGCCACCACATACGGCCCAATAAACTTGGCAGAAAGGGGGTGTCCAGGCAAAGGTAAAAGCAACATTACCTCCTGACCCACCGAAAACTCCCGAAGCTTCACCTTGGCGTCATACTGGTGCTTCATGACCGCCTGTGCATTAACCAAGTTATTACCTGCCGCTGCCATGCAACCTATAAGTCTCTCCCGGCTCTCAAGGATATATTTAAGTACAGACCCCGGCTTCTCTTCGCCCTCCCAGATCTCTTTCACCATACTTAAAGGTCCTCTCACATTATGGCCAAAGACTAGTTGATTTGGACTGAACCCCAGGCTCTCTCCTGGGACTTCACGTGCAGCGAACAGAACATACGGCAGACCCAAATCCCAATCAGTGTCATGTTCTGCACAGTAACAGCGTAGCATACTCTTCAGGGTCGAGTGCCACCGCTCCAAGACTCCCTGACTCTCAGGATGGTAGGCTGACGACACTACAGAACATATACCGTGCAACTGAAGGGTTTGCTTGAACAACTTGGATGTAAAATTGCTCCCCTGGTCTGACTGCACCTCACGTGGAAATCCATAACGGGAACAGAACAATAATAAGTTTTTAACAACTGCCTTTGCCGAGCCGTTTCTCATGGGGTATGCGTCCGGGTATCTCGTAGCCACATCCATGATTGTCAACAGGAATTTATTGCCACTACTAGTAGGCGGGAAAGGGCCAACCAAATCTACTACAACTTTGCTGAACGGAGGCCCGGTGACAGGTATGGGAAACAAAGGTGCCTTCGGGATTGTCTGGTTAGGCTTCCCCGTTGTCTGGCAGGTCGCACACCCAGCCACCCATGCACAGACATCAGCCTTGACCCCAGGCCACCAGAAAAACCTGCCCAATGCCGCCAATGTTTTTGTTACCCCCAAATGACCCGCCACCGGCACATCATGCGCCAGACACAATAAGGACTCTCTATACTTATTTGGAACAACCACCTGGTCTACTACCCTCGCACCGCCCTCCCACTTCGATTTGGGGTCTAGAAATCTGCGGTACAATATCCTGTTGAGCCTAAAGAAATCTCCCGGCTTCGCATCCCCATCTTCCTCCAACTCTATGGCACCATTGCTATAACGAGCTAGGCTAGCGTCTTGCAGCTGCTGCTCACTAATGTCCCTGGGCGTCAATGCATCAAGATGGTTTTGTAATAAGACATTACCCCGGCTAGTAGGCTCTACTGCCTTAGTGGCTCTCGCTACAGCTCTTGCCTCACGCGAAGTCTTACCCAACTCTGCCTTGTTACACACCATATCTGGGCCAGAGTCAACTCCCGTGTTTATTATAGGTCCAAGTACCGAATCACCGAGAAGTGCAGCAGAATCAATGTCCCTTTTCCTGCCCTTAGCAACCTTCTCCTGATCCTTCCTCCACTGTCCCCGAGGTTGAGTGCTAGGCTGTGCAGGAGCCACAGAGCGAGATCGGGTTACCACACAGGCCATCTTATCCTGTTGGCACCTCCCAACCCATTCCCGATTCTCACCATCCACGTCGGCCGCCCTCTCGGCAACGACTAAGGGTGGAGTCCCGGAAGTGGGCACCGCAAAGTCGTTGCCGAGAAGAAGGTCGACGCCCTCAACTGGCAAACACTCAACGATCCCTACATCCAGCTCCCTGCACACCTCTCCCACTCTCAACTCCAACCTCACAAGTGGGTATGACCTCGTAGCATTTATACCCTGCACCACAACAACTCTGGCCGCATTTATCGGTTTCCCTGTGAAGTTCCTCAACAAAGTTTGCGAAGCCCCCGTATCCCTCAGCAAGTCAACCCTCCGTAGTTCACTCCCCCAGCTCACAAACCCGTGTCCCCGATGGCTACAGAAAGTGTCCCGGACAGGTGTCGAGCCTTCCGTACGCTTCTTTACCGCATGTGCCTCAGCGGCTGACAACCTACCCCGGGCAGTTGCTGCAGCCTTCAGAGACACACCGATACTGTGAACCAATGACACCGGCTTAGCGGGAGTGTTACTAGGGCACTCACGTGAATAATGGCCTAGCTTCTGACATTTGTAACATTTCACATCCCCAATGGGCTTCTTCCCTTGTGCGGGCGAAGAAGGGGCCTGACCTTTAGTAAACGGGAGAGGCTTGTGTTTGTAGGTGTTATTAGGTGCAATGCATTTAGTGTGGTTATGTGTGTCATAGGATTTGTTATTATCGAAAACTCTGGTGGGTGGGGTATAGCGCCCCTTCTGCCCTGACTCAGCCCTCTGAGCGGCACCGCAACCACGAATCAATGATAATCTGAGGTCTGCCATCTTGGCAGCCTCCTCTACTGTCTTGGGACATTTTTCCTTAATGTTCAGCGTTAGATCGGTTCCAGTGCATTTGTAAAACTGTTCCAGATAGAAAAGTTGCTTAATTTCCTCAGCCGACTCTGCGTGCTCGGACCGAAACCAGTTATTACCTGCATCTGTTAAGTCCCGTGCGTGCTCCATAAAACTGACGTCGCTCTTCTTATTCACGCCACGGAACTTCAATCTATAAGTTTCGGGTTGCAGTTCGTAGGCCCGGAGTACAGCCTCCTTCACCAGTCCATACACTACACTCTCGTCCAGTGACAGTGCATCGTAGGCTTTCAACCCCTTACCCACTAGACGTGATGAAACTAATGCTGCCCATTTAACCTCCGGCCAGTCATACTCACGACACTTCTTTTCGAAACGAGCAAAAAACTCAGTCACTGCTGTCTCATCAAATGCGGGTACTAACTTAATTAAATGTGAAAGTGAGTCTGTAACCCGGTGCCCACCACCGAGATGACGCCCCGTGGTCTCTACTCTAGACTTCTCGACATCCATTTCAGCCTGGTACCTGGTTGCATCCTGATTGGCTTGGATTCTAGCAACCTCTATGCGTTCTATACTAGCCTGTTGTATCTGAGTCTCCTGCAGCTTAAACTTAGCTAGTTCTAGCTGGAATAACATCTCAGGAGACAGGCCTGGGGGGGGGAGAGCACAAAATGGGGGATCCACACCGAGACGTGTTTACGGGTAAGCCAGCTTGCCCTTGAGAACCCTCCTGCTGCATCGTGCTAAGACTCGCTGGCTGAGGGCCCAGCTCAGGGGTAGAGTGGAATGGAGGCTTGGAGGGAACCCCCCAAGACCCCCCTCCACCCACCGCCCCATCGCCATCACCCAACAAACATGCCACCAAATTCTTCTTGGGCCAACTGTCAGGACAGTCCCGCCCCAAAACCGTGGCTAAACAGCGAAGACCGTAACAATCAATAGCCTGCAGGCGCTGTTCGGTCAAAGGTGTCTGCAAAAATGCCCGGGCATCCCTCTCTCCACTTATAACACTCCCCTCCCTAAACATCTGTTGTACTTGCTGGTTACTAGGCTGTACCGTGTTATCCTCCCCCGTAAATGATGAGTCATTAGACATAGTGCTGGTTATACAATTGCTGTTCATAAAAAAAAAGAAGTGCTTATTACTAATTGCAGTCTCGACTCACAAAATGTTAAAGATGCTTGAATGACTCTACTCTAGACACCCCCAACGAAACAATCTGCAAGTCCACCAATACAATAATGACACAATAAAAATTCCTCCAATATGCAAGAAAATTCTAGCCAGCTCTACTAGGTAGCATAGAATAGTTCTCCAAAAAACATGTGATAGGATACTACTGAATCTTGTGCAAGGTCGCCATTTTGTTACGGCTGGATCGGCAATACATATTCGGGATTCTTGATCGTAGGACAGAAATGGCTTATGTGACAACGACACGCTCGATTCCAGTCCCAAATACTATATGCTCCAGACAACAAAAGCACCAACGCCCTACAGAGTTATCGTCTATGGTAACGAGGTACCTTAACTCGGCGAAAGTGTACAACAGGGGTAGGCTATGAGGCTAAACTCCCTCAGACATTTATAGGTTACGTTATTACTAAAGAAGTGCAATACTCAAGAAACTACGTTAATATTAAGCCTCTAATAATGTAGAATAGAAGCAGGCTAAAGGTATGACAGTGAAATGCTAAATGACAAATGTACACGCCTACTTGAAAGCGCGTGCACTAGAATAACTGTCCCCTACTAACATGCACTAGCATGTAGCATACAAGATGTTCATGATCCAGTAGATACCTAATAATACACATGGAAGGAACATAAACAGTAGTCACTTATTGTAATAATGAATCTATACTTGGAATAACTAAAAGGTTGCAGGCAACAGTACTGCGCCGGTAGCCTACTACCGCATAGGCTACTTCGCTTCTCTCACTCTGTCTCCCCTCTGAGTCCGTATGCGCCCTACGCAACGGAACTCCGGACACAGCAGCAAAACGACAATGCAGTTAATTGATACATGAAAGTATTAATAGTGTTGTCTTGTGTGTGAGTAATGTGTATTGTAAAGTGTTACATACATAAACTTAAAGAGAGCTGCAATGCATAGTAAAATAAAGATATAACCCACTCATCATCCCCATGTGTTCTAGCTAGCAGGCCAAGTCACAGGAACAACGAGTCCCAGCACCAAAAGCGAGAACCCAGGAAAAGACTGCAGAGAACACAAGGACAGATAAATTACGTTACTCTACTATACCGGCACTACGAGCGAGCTGTAGTCTCTGGTACTGCACTCGCTCCTGGCTCGGTAGGCAAATCAAGGCTAAGTCCTCGCCCCTCTACAGACAACTCCTGGGCATGGTCGGGCTCTTACACATGGCACTAGTCTAGTCACAAATTGGATGATGAGCTGGGCATATAACTCGTGAACATGTAGAACGTTCACCAACTATCCTCATCAAGAAGATCGCTGTTCACATTAACCCCTTAAATCTAATACATGTAAATATATGCTTGTCCTAAGAGTAATACGAGAGGTGAGTGCTGAAACTCCTTTAGGACCTCAAGGGAAGGGTATGCATTTAAATAGAGAGAAGAATGAAATGAGAGTAATGTCGTCAGAGAGAAAGAGTGCAACCGTGAGAAATTGGGAGAGCGGGCAAGGGATGTTAGAATCTCAAAGGTTCTAGGCAACCTGATCATGGAACACACAGCGAGCCTCCATGCAATGTGCAGTACGACAACATGGGCAGCCAGGCAGCATATGCAGGCGGCAATGTACTACCAACCCTGTCGCACCTAGCTATAAGCGCAGGGCTGCCAACCGGTCCATACGTCTGGCAACCATTGCTACCCTCTCGCTCTGAAGTCTAACTCACTCTCTCTCTCTGAATTCCTATTATCTCATCTATCAACTTCTCTATTGATACTACATATTAAATGGAAGGTCTCGACATGGCTTAAAACAAAACCCACCACTGGTTAGCAAATGACGAGACCTTTGCAGAGATACAAAGAACATAGTTATACGTTGTCACACTCAATATAAGCAGCCAGCACGGTACACGGTACACGCACCGTGACGGTACAGTGGAGTACCAAGGAGTACAATCAGGTTGCGTTGCTACGCACTGGGCGTCACAGTAGATACAGACGCGTCAGGAACCCTGGGATGGGGTTACCAATCAAACTTAGGCCATCAGGGTCAGGGTCGATGATCAACTTCAAATCATCTTCATATCAATGCCAATGAGTTGCTAGTCCCACTATTCTTTTTACAGGAGAACTGCATGAGCCAGGCGGGAAAGTCCCTAGCCTTCAGAACTGAAAATTTGACTACAGTGACATGCATTCAAAAGCAAGGGTCAGTAAGATCAAGAGTGTTACAAGGGTTGTCGGAAAAGATATTTCGTCTAGCCGCGAGGCTCGGGATTTATCTTCATGCAACGTATCTGCCCGGCGTGGAAAATGTATGGGCAGATGCTATGTCCTCGAGACAGAGCACTCAAGTAGAATGGGCTCTCAGACAAAACATCTTTCAAAAGCTGATTGCAGAGCCCTACCAGACACAAGTAGACTTGTTCGCATCAGAAGCATGCCACAGGCTGCCCCAGTACCTCACACGCCGGAATCTCACTCCGGCAGGGGGGGGGGGGGGGGGGGGGGGGAGTCCGGACGCATTTCTGGTAGAGTGGAACAAATGGAGCTCCATTTATCTGTGTCCACCTCCAGACGCATCCTTAATGTGCAAAGTAGTTCACAAACTACGGGATTATCGGGGCATGGTCTCGATGATCGCGCTCTTTTGGCAGGCTCAACCAATTAAAGCTGTGATGCGAGAACCCGGTGTCGCTCCCGATCTCGTACTTCCACTTAGAGACAATTGGAAACCTCAAGACCTCGCTGACCTCGCCTTGTGGAGATTCAGAAGGCCAAGTGGCTAGGTCAAGTTGGAGAAAACCGTGACTCACAAGTTGATTAATCAATATGCTCTATCAACACGACGACAGTACCAATCACACTGGAAGTCATTTACTACCTGGGTTGTAGAAACTGGTCAACAACAGTCCTCGGTGGCTCTGGTGTTTAATTATTTGAATTACCTATTCGACGTTCAAAGTTGTCAGTTGTCACATTAAGGAATCACCTCACAATTAGGACACCATGTTTATATTTACCTGGTTTGTCTGTACCGGAGGCGGAGGAAAAGGGTTTCATGAGGTCTTGCTTCAAGCTTCACCCTCCTCCTCGTTAACTCACACCCACCTGGTCTCTTGATCTGGCCCTTGAGATGCTTCAGTCCCGTAAATATTGCAAGGATCCTCCCTTTGACCTAATACTTGAAAAGGACATTTTCCTGATGGCACTGGCTACGGGTGACAGGGTGTCTGACTTGGCGGCGATGAGTTCGGAGCCAAACTGTCTAAGATTTTCAAGGCGCAACATGGGTGTACATATTGCTCCTACTCCTAACTTCATTGCTATGAATGAATATTCTAATCATGTATTTACAGAGCTCGAAATTCCGGCTCTGAAACAGGGTGACAGGCACCATGTACTCTGTCCAGTGCAGTCACTTAGGTTATTTATGCGGGCTTCACGGCCAACACAGGCGGGAGCCCTCTGGGTTTCACGGACAGGTGTTCGATTACAAAAACGCCGGCTAGCTGCGTTATTAGTGGAAGTCATTCGAGAGAGGAATCTGGGCGTGTTGACAAGATCACACGATATCCGTAAATGGGCGGCATCACTTAGATTCCTCCATAATTACTCCCTAGAAGATATTCAGCAGACCCAATTGTGGTCATCAAATCATACCTTTCTCACACGTTACCTGTCCGTCAATCTCATGAAACCTTCTCGTACATGTGTAGCATTAAGGCAGAAAGTCTAGTTCTAAGCTGAATTTGTGATGTAAAAAAGGGGGGGGGAGAATATCCTAGCTAAGGAGTCTACCTGCCTCTGAAGTGAGACAAAATGTACGAGCACTAAGGTCATGTGATAATCCGTTCCTTAGGCTAAAGTAAGCCTACCCAGGAACATCTATTAATTTTTAGGTGAAACACTATGGATGTAATAGGGTTTTCAATTATACTTAATAATCTCAGGGATTAGATTGAGAGTAAGAGTACAAATATTTTGGTAATACAGTACCTGAGGCAATGTATATGTAGGCCTACATATTATTAAATTTGGTTGAAATGAATGTTTCATTTACCCTGTGATATATAAGCTAAATGTATAGTTTATTCTTGTGTTACACCAACAGCCTATCAAAGTTAACCAGGCAAGCGCTAGCCTAGGATATTGAACACCATTGCCTCTTGCTAAAGGTTGACCATTTTGGCGACCCTTACCGATTTTGATGAAAACCACCGCAGCGTGTAGGGAATGCAAGCGCGCATCCAGCCATATATATATGTGTACCAAAACAAATGTTTTGGGGGGGTGGGGGGGTCGTCCGTAGTTGAAGAATGTAGTGCGAATGGCATCACGCGGCGAGAAAAACATCGAGCGGCAAGATTTACCCGCGCATATATTCTGCCGTCTCGGGGTAGAACCAAGGGGAGGTGAGGGTGAGAGTTGCCAACCACCACTACTCGCACATCACCTTGTTGCCGCCTGACTCATGACCCGCGGTTTTCGTATGTGTTTAAAAACCCGGCTCATATGAGGACGGTCGCCGCCCACCAGTACAGACTCATATGAGGACGGTCGCAGCCCATCGGTTAAAGGTGCTAACACCACAGGCTTCCTTTAACAAACGCCGCCTGTAACCCCCTTTTATATTTTCTTTGATATTAAACTGACCTGATTAGTACATGTTTACGGGGACCTTAACTGGTTTATTAGTGGTATGTGATGTTTATGATGAATGTCCCCACTCCAGTCTTGAGAATTCAGGCGCATCGTCAATGTTGAAGGAGCCACTAATAAATCATAGGTTTGAGTCCCGAAGGGAAGAATGAAAACCTAATATTTAGTAGTGGCCCCGGAATCATTGACGATTTTGGCCCTCCCTTCCATCCCCTTCCCATTCATCTGCTACATTTTTGAGAGGTCTCGATATGTCGGATTAAGAATGAGCACTCGCTGTGAACAAGATGGCGAGCTGTACCCAAAAGCTGACGCACGGGAAGCGCAAAGCTAGGTCAAGTTTAATTTTAATTTTTATTGCTTTATTTATTTTACTAGTTTTTCTAGTAGTGGTACCCACATCATAAGGACGAGTCCGTGAGTGGTTATTAAGAGCGTTTCGCTCACGATGTAAGGCAATCGTATTTGAAGTCTCCCCGGGCGGCAAGTTTGAACAAGCAAGCAAGTGTTCAAAGATTGGCCATTACCTACGTAAGGCGCATAGTCAATGATGAAGGTGCCACTACTAAATATTAGGTTTTCATTCTTCCCTTCGGGCCTCAAACCTATAATGACAACGAAATGGGGTGAAATGTCTTAAAATCGCCAAACTAAAGGCCGCATCATATAGAAGTCGAACGTTGGCCGAATGCCGCCCGAAGTCGATGACTTGCGTATTTGAACCGAATTACCCGAAAGTAACTCGGAGTCGAATGTAACCCGACACTGACCCGAATGAATTTCGAATATAACCCGAAGGACCTGAATGAAACTCGATGATGAGTCGATGAATCCCCGTACGTAACTCGAAGGAAACCCGATGTGAAACGAAGAAGACTCGATCATGAGTCGAATATGGCCCAAAGACGTGGAAATAACCGGAATTATTACCGAAGCTCAGCCGAAGCTCAGTCGATCAACAGCCGAAATAGAAGAAGTTAAGTCGAATGACAGTCGAATGTCAGTCGAAGATCAGTCGATGATGCAAACCAGCTGCCTGACGTACTTGACGCTTATATAAGTAGGGGTGGGTTCCCAGCCACACCATTCGTAACTCGGTGCTCAACACAGCAACATGGCACACAGTCTCGACTTCCCGGACGACTCACTTCCACAAGCGATATATCAAGATGAATTGAAGAAGGCAATCGAGTTCCAGGAGATTGTCAATGCCAACCTCAAGTATCAGCTTATGTGCGACACCCTCATCGAGCAAGAATGTGAACGCCAAAAACAACCCAGGAAACCACGGAGTTGCAGCGTCAAGCCTTGAGTCGCACAGAGAGCAACCCACGGACACTACCACCAGTTGCTGAAGAAGCTTATGGAAACGGATAGGGTCACCTATACGTACTATCTCCGTATGGACGAGGAGCTATTCAATAAGATTGTAACCCGTGTCACACCCCGGATCCAGAAGGAGACAACTGACTGGAAGAAGCCCCTGGAGCCCGGATTGCGAGTTGCCATGACACTACGTTTCTTGGCCACTGGTGAGGCATATAAGAGTATCGCATTGAACTTCCGTGTTGGTGCCAACACGATATCTCTGGCAGTACGGGAGACGTGTGAGGCCATAATACAAGAGTACATGAAGGAGGTCATTGTCTGCTCATCAACACCTGAAGCCAGAGCCATTCCCCGGGGAGGACCATCCAGTGCCCTACTTCCTTGTTGGGGATGACGCATTCCCCATGAGGGAGTGGTTGCAGAAGCCCCACCCACACCGAGGACTCGACAATGACAAGAGAAACTTCAACTACTGACTGTCCCAGGCCAGGAGGCAGGTAGAGAATGCCTTCGGTATGCTGGCAAACCGCTTCAGGTGCCTCCTGACTACCATGAACATACACCCCAGCACCGTGGAGAAGGTAGTCCTGGCTTCCTGTATACTTCACAATATGCTCATCGACCGACGGCCAGCACAACAAACCCCACCGCGTCATGATAATCAACAATGTGACTGGATGAGGGACCCCTTGGATGGACTGGAGCCAATGCAGCGCCAGAGGGGACCAGCCGCTGCCAAACTTGTGAGGGAATACCTGACAGAGTACTACCACCGGCCCCAACAGCGCCTTGCCTGGCAGGAACCGGACAACTAAAGAGATAAGTTTCCAGTAAATTCATGTCCAAAGTATTCCATCGCCCACATCGTATAACCAAATCAGTAATAGTAATCCTTTGTTAAATAAAATTGATATTCATGACTTCACACCCAATTTGACCCCATTCTTTAATTGTTGAAACAAATTTAAGTTCTCTGTTCATTATAATTGCAATGACATATACCACACACAATTTGAGCCCCATTTTATAAGTGTGTTTAAATTTGTGTTAGTTCTCTGTTCAATATAATTGCAATGACATATGCCACACACAATTTGAGCCCCATTTTATAAGTGTGTTTAAATTGTTGTTAGTTCTATGTTCAATATAATTGCAATGACATATACCACACACAATTTGAGCCCCATTTTATAAGTGTGTTTAAATTTGTGTTAGTTCTCTGTTCAATATAATTGCAATGACATATAACACACACAATTTGAGCCCCATTTTATAAGTGTGTTGACACAAAATTTCAGTTCTCTGTTCAATAAATTTGCAACAAGATATACCAATGTCATGCATTACTAGTTTTTCAAGTGAAGTCTTTTTACATTTGTCATAACCAGTTATAAACAAAATTAAATGTATGTGAATGTTATCTTATTTTAAATATTTATAAATGTTGCATTACCTATTTGATCCTATAAGTTGACTTGATAATATTTTGATTAGTTCATTTTATTGATATATGGTCCCCTCTTAATCCGTACTACTGATGGGACGTTAAAAATTAAGAACATGTTATGACACTACACATTGGGGCATCTTTTATCATACATTGCAACAACAATCAGATATGTTTAGGAGAAAGTACAACACAATTATACATAGAAAACCAACTTTATTTTATTTGTAATTTATACTAAATAGTAGGTAAAAAAGTGTCGACCATTCGGTCGACCAAGCTAGGGGAAACATCTAGGAGGTTGGTGGCCCTTCCATGATCCACGGGTGTGGCATCAGGACGGCCCAGCGAGGGTAGATAGCTTTTCCAAGTTTGCGGTGTGTTGGGGGCTGCTGACTGTTGTTTTCCACCATGGTATAATGATGGTCCTGCTACATTAAGTGTTTCATACTGGCTTGTGTATGTGTTTGGCGAGGAGGTTGAGGGTTGGGTGCCACCTGGAGCGGGCCAAACCGTGGGAGGGGTCCAAACCCCCGGCTGTGGGCCCGCAAAGCATTACCGTACCGAATCACCTCGATCTCGTAGTGCTCCACGAGGTCTCTTGGAAGGTCCGACAGGTTGTTCTGTACAACGTGGTGGAAGAGCTTGAGGGAAGCGGTGGCTGGGGTGTCCCAGATTCTTTTTCGGTCCCACTTCTTATACAGCTCCTCCAGGTGTTGCTCCCCCTGTCATAGCTGTGTGTAAACCTATTTGCATTACAACATGAACAATACAATAATATTTATTACATAAACATTAATGCAGTGTAGCTTATTGATAACGAATATGTGAAAGTGCAAATGTTTAAAAATAAAATCTCAGAATATAATACGGAATCGGTAAAATTACAAATCTCTGATAAAGCTAAGTTATGAATATACTTAACTAATAGGCAAAAGTGTAAATGTATAGTAAAAATCAAAGTTATAATGGGTCAAAGTGCACATTTTTAAAAGTAAAAGTTCTAAATATACAAACAATTCTGTCAAATTGCAAATCTCTGATAAAGGAAAGTTCTGAATATACTTAATTATCGGTCAAAGTGCAAATCTATAGTAAATCAAAATTCTAAATAAAATAACAATTCCATCAAATTTGAAATCTATAATAAAACAATGTTCTGAATATTATCAATGAATTAAAAACGTAATGATGAAGGCATGTTAACATCGGATAACTAATAATAATATTTACCTTGTCATACAGGTCGTTTTTGCTCCGTTCCGGCTCGTTGTTGCTGGTGGTGGCTTTACGCCAACGCGCCGTGGTGGTGGGAGTAGGACCTGCAGGCACCGGTGGGCTGTCCTCCTCGTCAGGTTGTGTGCCCGGGTCGTCGGCCAGCTCCTCTTCAAGCTCCACAGCTGTCCTGGTGGCGGTCTGAGCCTGCTTGTAGACCTGTGAAATATATAGGGTGGTTAGTGAAATTAGGGCAATATTGACCATCTATTTATAAAGCAGTTCAAACAATGATTTAAAACTGATGATATGGGGGAATGAGTTATTGCGTTTGAGAGTGTCATATTTTTTTTATGAAATGCAATGTTCAAGCAAATAATTATAAATGTGTTTTAAGATAACGTGATATATTAGGTGGGTGCCTAACCCCGAAAGGGGTTGAAATAGGGGAGCTATCCCCCCGCCAAAGGTGGCTGTCTAGGGCCTTTCCTAGCTGATGCTGAGAGGATTGGGTTCTAGTCATATGGTGATGGGCTGGTCTATCAGAGTGAGAACTGAGCGATCTCTGCCATACCCATAGCTTACTCCTACTGTTCCTTTTACTTACGTATTTCCTAGATCTCAAGTGACGGCGTCTTTTCCGTGGATTGACCTCCCACTCTACCAAGATTGGAAGCCAAAGTGTCACATTTTTCCTTTGCCCCTCAACTTTCTCTTCATAATTGCCGAGGGGCACAGGGCCCTGGGTGGGGCTTTGGTTTCCCGGGCGTTTCCGCACCCTCCTCGGTTCAACGCCATGGAATGGCTTCGGTCACCCAGGCTTTATTGTGGTAGGCGGGGAGGGTTCTGTGGAGGCGCTCGGTTATGGCCTTGGCCTTGCTCGGGGCCTTGGGGCTGTTCGGTCAGGCAGCTTGGGGAACAACAACAACAACAACAACGTGATATATTAATATTAACCGACTATACCTGTATACTTTAGAGGTACAATTATGTCTGCGTGTGAATACTCCTTAAATACATGTCAATCAATAAATGCATAAGAACATATTAAAAATATGTAATCGATTTTTAATATGCCCAATTGTTTTAGACAAATGCATAGACCTTTGATTAATGTATATTAAAAATGATTTCTTGAAGAACACCCACTTATTTCTTTTTTCCTTTATATTGATTGTCCTTTTGGACTAAATTTTACTTATATTGTATAAACGTACCTTGCTCGTCCTGGTGGGAAACTTAACCAAATGTGGTTTGAGGAACGCAAAGGCCTCCTTGATCCAGGCGTCCCTCTCGGTGAGCTGATCTGCACCGGAACCTGACGGGATCTTTTCCAGCTTCCCGAACCGTGTCCTCATACCCTCCATCCACTTGGCTAGGACTTGCACTGCAAAATAATAATGTATAAACATAAGCAGTGTATAGGTGGTGTTGTATTCGAAATAATAATGAGACACAGAAACTAAGAACATAAAGAATTGGGAGTCATCAACAATGTGGCAGATTCACCTGGCCAGGTAACCATACAGTATACCGACATATAATGTACAATGCAGCACTTCACACAACACTTAATAATGATTCATTAATAAATACATGACTTTGTTATTTCACTTAACATAAAAATATTTTAGACATAACAAACAAATGCACTCAACCAACCTGACACATTCTCCTCCTCGGCCTTCTTTGACAGGGTTTTCTCCCTCATGTCCCTGTCCCTGTGCGCCCGGAGTTTGCGGTTGTACAGGAACTTGTTGTCCCTGTACCACTTTGCCACACTTACTTCCTACTTCTCCGGCAGGATGGCGTAGGCCCTCTTCCATTTTGGCACTGATGACTTGCTAGAAGGTGTGTTGATGGGCGGCGTGGACTGGGTGGCTATAGCCGGGCGCCTGACTGGGTGGACTGCGTGTAGTCAGGTTGCTGGGAGGGACTTTCACCGACCACAGGCATGTCTTGGGTGGCAATGAGTTCATGTCTGGGGGGAAGAAGTTTCGGTTTATTCACCATGGCCAGCACCTTCTCTGACTCGTCGGTGGTGTTGCCCGCATCGGGGTCTGAGTTGACCTGTTGCCCTGACGCTGAAGCATCATCATCGGTGTCTGAGCTCATGTCATCATGTGGTGGTGGTGGCAGGTCTTCCTGTGATGGGGCGAAGAGGTCCACCGATTCCGCCTGTTCGGGAGCATGCCTCTTGGGACGCCCAAACTTTGTCCTCTTTGAACCTCTGTGCATCTTGGCGAGTGGTGGAGTGTCGTACAAGAGAGAGAGAGGACTGGTGTGGCGTTGTCGGTTGGGGAGTGTGAACTGTGAGGCAGCATGTCTCTCCCGGCAGCTTATAAGGAGCCCAATGCGTGCCTGCCAATGTACGATTCATTCGGTTGCATCTGGTGGTGCCGTGTGCATTCCCCCATTGTTCTACCCCTAATTTGCTGGTCCCTGTGCAAATCTAGTAGCGTCTGGCATCCCAGGGGGACCCAGGTGTGGCCGCACCTAACAAAAAGATGCATCGGGTGATATTCCGCTGTTATTCGAGTGAGCATCGACTTTCAATCGACTGTTATTCTGCCAATTCTAGTTATGGTTGGGTCTATATCGAGTGTAAACTTGATACATCGGGCAAGCAACCATTGATATACGGGTCGATATCTGGTATTCATCCTTGTATTCGGGTTATATTCAACTCTCGTATGAGTTACATGCGATTTTATGGGAGATTCATCCAGTTATCATCGCGTTTCCTTCGCGGTAATATCGACTATCATCGGGTTACATTCGACCCAGGTTCGAGTAATTCGAGTCATCATCGGCAATTCAAAATACAATCGAGCACGATCGAATAGGTCGAATGTAACCCGAATATGACTCGAATATAACTAGATCATGACTCGATAGTTTTTTAACGTTTTTTTTACCCGATTCATCGCCAAAATTTAAAGCATGCATTAACTTTTGGCCTATTCAACGGATGATTCCACTCAAGTCCAGAACATCCCGAGAACTTCCCGATGATAAACCGAAGATCACCCAAAGCGTTACCAGAATCGACCGGAACTGAATGAAATTTGAATTTTTACATCGATTCGGCCGGTTTCGGGTGGGTTCGACTTCTGTATGACGCGGCCTTAATGGGCCGAACGTCATAAAATATGAAAACTAATGGGGTTAACCATGAGGAAGAAAGGGGACCAGAAAAATGACCCATCTCCCCTTAAGGGGACCAACCGGTTAATTAGGCTTAAAAAGCTCGAAATCCTGAAAGTACCATTAGGTGTTTACTTAACAAGAATCAACATCCCTTCATATGCCAGTGAAATGTTATTACTGAAAACCCATTAGAAATGTTTTTTTGTTTATGTTTTCCAAATTTTTCCTGTAATTCTAAAAACGTTATATAGCGAACTTTGAAATTGACATGCTCAGTAACTACTGGTCGTACGAGGATCATACATATATAAATGGAAGGAGCGTGATATACTCTACAACCTCCCATACGCTTTATCTTCTACTCTGCCGTGTTCCTGCGTAAAATATTGTAAAAAAAAAATATATATATATATAAATGTTCACCTAGTTACCTTAGACTTTCACATGTTTTTCTCACAACTGTGTTGTCCCACTTTCGGATGTTACATTAAATGTATTATTGGACCTATAGGAATGGTGTATATACCATTGGAAAGGTAATCAAAAACACTACAAGTCCTATAAAGCCAATTTACTCTAGTAATTTATTTGTTTTAACAATATGTCGTCAAAGTTGTAATTTTCTATAAATATATTCACCTGAATCCGTAATCACCCAAATCCCCAAAATACACAAAATATATAAAATGTTTCTTATAGCAACTACAGATACACCTTTTGTGAGTTGTTTGATCACATAAAACATGTGCTATGGGGATTTCTGTAGGAGTTTATGAGTCTCAGCAGTGCTATAGTTTTCAACCTTGTTTTACCTAAATTGAAAGAAAAAGGCAAAACAAAACAAAACATTTTTTTTTTTATCTAATTTTGTGGTCATATACACCTGTGCCAAATTTCATTTAAATTGAAAGTAAGACCTGGAAGTTTGTAAATAACTGGTCGGTCCCCTTAATTCGGAGATTGGCAATGTCCTTGCCGTATGTTTACGAATTACGGCTTAATTGAGCCCACCTCGCTTGTTTTTGTTTTCTATTTCTCTCCCTCTCTCTTTGCCTTGTATCCGTTCGGCCCCATTCAGCCTACTGTTTTAAGAAGTTTATCCCCATCCAGGTTTCAATATTTTCCTGGTGAGCGGTAGCGAGCCAACATATATATATTTTTGTTTCTAGAGCAAGCTAAATTTGTGTGAGGTGAAGCTGAACGGCCAGGCTATGGAGATCGTCAACTCATTTATTGAATTGAATTGAATTGAAATCTTTTTATTTAGCCTTTAGTATACAATACAATTTTGCTTACAAATGATTTTGTTAAAAATAAAAAATATATAATAATGATACAAAAAAATAAGGCTGAGCCTTTTGAGAGATGTCTCTCTTAAAGGCACCTGGCTATAACTCGATCTATCAAAATGCAATTGAATATAATATACTTAGTCACAGCTATGTGCCCTGGGAACTACGTGTTGTAAAGAATTTTCTAACTTCGAAAAGGGTTGTATGTAGGCAAAATATAATAAAATAAAACAAATTAAATTAATGGTGATTAACACTGAGGTCACACTCACTTCTCAGAGCTCACAGCTGATTATTTTTTTATCACAATTACCCATGTAATACCATTTACAAAATTGAATATATATAATATATATTGTACAACTATTAACTTGATGTTCAAAGGCCATACTCGCAATTATACCCACAATTCGACACAAAGACACATACGCTTGCCTAACAGTATATGCCTAATTAGTAAAGGACATAAACATTGTTGGGCATGGAGTACACACTTACACCATTCATTTAGACCTATATATGAGAACATGGTAAATAATTTACTGTAGACTATATATCCATTTCTATAAAAAAAAAAAACATTTTGTATACAAATGCCAACTACACATACATTATATACACCTTTACAGAAAAAAATAGAAGCATGTTTATTACAAAATAGTATTCAAGCTCATTCAATCCTTTACGTGACTCTACACATAAATACACGCAAAGTCAGCGTAAATATTGTTAAAGGTTATACATTTGTCGATCTAGGTGATAGGGATGTTGTAATTATTGGTAGTTTATTGGTGATATACCTATTATAGTAGTCACTGTTGATATTGTGTTAATAGAAAAGATTTTAATTGTCTCTTAAATCGAGATATTTCCTGTATATTTCTTAAATTTTTAGGTAATCCGTTCCACACCTTAACTCCATGATATTTTATACATGTCTGAGCTTGACTAGAAGTCATAAGAGGAATTCTTAATGTATGTAATGAATTCTTCATGTATCTGGGCAGTGTGTTGAGTAAAGATAGGACTATGGATGAAGAAGTGCGGGAGAGGGTACAACAGGGGAAGAGGGTTGTAGTAACGCTGAAAGCAGAAACAAGAAATAGGGTGGTCAGTATGAAA